>PQWD01004934.1:13331-142695 GCA_019425675.1 Leucinodes orbonalis | reverse complement strand
AAATACCTATACACTGTTTTGTAGTTACTTAAACTAAACTGCGTATCACCATTCTGAATATGCAATAAATAACCAATATAACGATTAGGCCAGTTGCACAAAATCTTGTAAAATCAACACAAACATTTTGTTTGATTCATTTGTTTTTGACAGGAAGAAAACGCTTAATTCTCAATTCTTTATTGCATACCACATGAAGTTAAAAGGTGTACATTTGTAATAACAGTTCACATGTGGACCCTGAAGGGCACAACAACAATACATTTTACTTTTAAAAACATTTACAAAATATGTTGTACATGCAAGATCATTAACAAAACAAATTAAAATAAATTCACGAATATATTTAAGAGTAATTGTATTTAATTAGTAGTAATTTCCAAGTGCATAAAAAAATAGTATATTTTTATTGATTATACCTTTATGAGTAATCATTTAAATATATGTATTATAAATCTATTATAAACAATCATTTAAATTCAGGTAATAAAAATACTTGTACTGAACGGATTGAACATTAATTAGTGATCTTTAATATAATTCCCTTTTTTTATTATAATTATTAAAATATTTTTATTCCAGAAATTCATTTATTGTGTAATAACATTTTTCTATTAACATTACTTTCAATTTGTTTATAAATTTAGAATAGTTTTCCTCGTCTTTAATTGTCTGGCAATTTGTTGTAAATTCTTACACACATAGAATTGGGGCCCTGGCTGTGCATGTGTAACTTTGATCGTGGCATCACGAGTTTGTGCTTGTATCTGGATGGATAGCGCGATCGTGTTGATCGCTTTGGTTTTGGGAAATTGGGGTGTTTCTTACAGATTTACATATTTCCACGATGAAACGGTAGATAGTGTGAATAAATTGTTATTATAAAATGCGGTTACAACTCTCACCTTCTTTAATATTAGCAATTACTCGTACGCATTTTTTTTGTAGAACAAAAATGTCATTTACGTCCGTGCTTTTCCCCAGAGTATTATTCCGTATTGAATCCATCCGTAAGCATAAGCGTAGTATGCCGATAATACGGGTTTTTTTGTCAGTTGTTTTTTTAAGCTCTCGTAGACCGTAAATAAATGAACTTAACTTTGTTTTTATTTTTAGTATGTGTGACTTCAATTTATATGATTATCTATGTTTAAGCCTAATAGATTGAAACTGCTAAAGCATTTAAAATTGTGGTTTTTAAAAAATTTCCAATTGAGGTTTTTGATATGGCCGAAACTGCATTAATTTTGTTTTTTTATAATTTACTTCTAGGTTGTGGTTATTCATCCAATTTTCAATATTATTAAAATTGTCAAAAAGTGTTTTGACAAT
This sequence comes from Leucinodes orbonalis, assembly GCA_019425675.1. NCBI lineage: Eukaryota > Metazoa > Arthropoda > Insecta > Lepidoptera > Crambidae > Leucinodes > Leucinodes orbonalis. The sequence goes on along the minus strand of PQWD01004934.1, from coordinate 141,363 downwards.
TTTAATAATTTTAAGTGTATTTTACCAAAAATACCAAAGAAAAATCATAAAAGCGTGTATCAACATTCATGTGGCCTTTTTCTAGATTTATTCAACAAGCTAATGTTAATCAGTTTCAGTATGATTTCAGTGCAAACAGCAATTTGAGAGATGTATTTGCGTTTCGTCGTGTAATATAAGATAAGATTCCAGATTGAGATGAACAAATCATTTATTATAGTTAATTGATACAGTGGAAAGTTTCGGCTATGTTGTTATGACTAAATTATAATCATATACTTTATCATTTCGTTCAGTTCCTTTTTAATTTTTCCACAGATATATTATTTCAATGATCATGGGTCATGGTTCTCTCTGTCTACTTTTACTATTTAGAAATAAGTATTGTTTAATTGAATTCTATTATCATTTTTGAAATATGCTGGAATGCAGTTATGGTTCATGAAACTTTATCTGATACTTAAATAAATAAATATCCACTGACATTCACACAGCGCCATCTAGTCCCAAGTTAAGCGTGAAGCCTGTATTATGGGTACTAAATAACGGATAAACATACATATATAGATGTTTTTTTTGTAAATACATACATATTATACATAGAAAACACCCAGACCATTACAAACAGACATGTTCATGCACACAAATGTTTGTACTGCCCGGGGATCGAACCCGGAACCCTTGGTGTTGCGGCCGACCTCTCAACCGCAACACCAAATGGGTCGTCAATATTATATATATATTTATCTATATATTTCACTGCTATACGTCGGTATTAGAATGGGTTATATATTAACTAATCACCGTAATGCTGAACTTATACTACTATATGCGTAAGGTTTTGGTAAGAATTGTTGCTTATTTTCCACATTTGGATATTGAGTCACCCCACATACCATTCGAAATCCGGAATCTTTTTTATCTATAGAATTTACTCTTTCGAGAACTTGTTGGTTAATCATATTGATTGATACCTATGTGAGATTACTGTTACCTAGACCTTTTATTGACCTTATCATAGTAATATATTGTCCATCTTAAGAGTATTTCGTTGGAAATACATTTTCTTACATATGATTTAAGGCACGCGAAGACTTAAAATTGCTCAGATCGTTTTGTTGCGAACCGCTGGCTGATTCTCATCAAGGCAATATATTTTTAGACCACAACTTTTTCTTAGGTTGTTACTTGGTATTTTAAATGATTTTTGTTTTTTTGACGTTTATAAGTACTTCTTGTAACTTATTTGAATAAGTGGATTTTGACTTTGTACGAGTATTAATAAAAACATGAGCAAAGAAAATGGTCCCAAAGTAGGAATAAGTATTGGCTGGTTTTATTGTCGTTGACAGCGACTGCCGGCTCTTTAGGTAACTTAGGAAAGTATGTAAGTGACGAGCGAAGTATATAAGCGGTATATGGTATATCCGGCACGAGTAGTGTGGACGTACCTTGGCCTTGGCGTGCGCCGGGAGTCGCGGCCGCAGCCCGCGCACCGCCCCCAGCCGCTGCAACACACGCACACTCCGCCACCACACGCACACACACACACCGCACGCACACACACACACACACGCACGCACGCACACACCCGCACGCCCGCCCTCACGCACACACAGTATTGCACAACACCCATGACTTCAGGCAAAGTTTACGCTTTAAACTAGTCCAGTAGTCGCCACGGCTAAACTTTTGCCTCCATGCTTAACACTTTGCCAGACACAATAAAATATATTGCGTGTCACCCACCGGTGGGCGATGGCGCACAAGGTGGTAAATATAAGAAACAATATTTAAATTAGAGGTATTTGATATTGCCGAGATATACGGCTACAACCAAATATATATATTATAATCAGGCAACATATATAATACTTTATATAATAATATATCAGTGTACTCGCGAATAATTTGGATGTTGTGTTGTATGGTATATACCACACACACAGGGATGCTAAAGGGTGGTGACTCCGAAGAGAGATAAATAACCGAACCCGTCGAGTGCTGATTGTACACTGCTTTATTAACACTATAAAATTGCTCAATTACAATGTATAGGTATTAATACAAAATAATGCAAGAGAAGCTATTTTAAAGTAGGTTAAAGTAAAATGTGTAGAATATGTGCGGTTAGCCGTACATCTTGCCAACCAGAGAAAAGGGACAAGGGCTGCCGCGTATATAAAATCTATACTTTAATAACAAGTACAAGCTACGTTAAGTTAATAAAAAATACTAAAACATAATATCAAAATAATGGGTTAAAGTAAACGATATGTCCATTGTCCATAGAGTCATAAGCACTTATTAAACTTTGCCGCCATTTGACTTGATAACTTCACTTAAAGATTCACTGGGTATGGGTATTGACACTGACCGCGGAAATTTATGTGGCACGGTGCCTCTAACATCACTTAGAATACCCATGCTCACAGATTTACGCAAACCACTACACTTTGTTGGCGCTTGACGTTCGCTGGAGATGCTCTGTAGGCCGACATGAGCCAGCGATTCCCTTCTGGAACTGGCTGGATGTCTTGAAAGAGCCTCACGCTGAAGTCTTTTCCTTCGCAGACGAAGAAAAAGGACTACTATTGCTATTAATACTACAATTGCAATAAGTCCGTAGCTGATGGAATATTGATGAATGTCGTGGATGCTTAGATCAGATTCGGATGCTTGTTTTAAATTGTTAATCTCGTTCATTATCTTATGATAGGCTAGGGTATGATTCTCTGTAGTAAATTCGTATGCTGGTACTGAAGTGTTGATAATTGTATTTAAAATAGACATCGCTGGGGCTTCAATAGAGGGTTGTATTCTGATCCCTTTTACAAAATTATTATGAGCGTGAATAGTAAATAAATCTCCCTTGATGGTACAACCTTGACCTATATCGTACAGTCCATTGCCCGATAGTGTGGCGACGGTCATACCAGCTGGGCAAAAGTTGCGCACGCTGCATTCTGTGCAACACGAGTACATCCACTCGTTCGGTCGCTGTAATTTAATCCACCTATTGCTGCAAGGTGTTTGCTCGTAGATACAGGGTGAAGTATTTATTTCCGTTTGTATTAGTATTATACTACAGATGTCTTGCTTGAAGTCTAAGTTATATGCAGGTTTGTCTAAAGAACATAATATTTTGTTTTCAGAGGCATGAAGACAAGATTGTAGGTCATACTCTGTTAAGAATATAACTGAGTCTTTGCGTAGATTAAATGCCAGATAAGGGAACGTAGGTATAGTTAAGTAGGATATTCCTTCTTCATTACGTGGTATTGTTATAATTTTATCGAGCTCATAAAGTTCGTTGCTAATTAGAGGAACCCTCATTTCGATGATCAGATATTTCTTGAAAACCTTTGCGGAGACCTTTAGAAGTTTATATAAATTTCTAATGTTATTTATATCAACTGGAACCTTTAGACATCCTGTAGCTGGCTCGCTATTATATTAATTTGTTGTTCTAATTGTTCGCTTGAAAATAAATGTGTGTCAATGACCGTGACGAATATCGGTCACAGTGTCGATGACACAGGTTTGCATGCGTCGCAGGTTTTCAAGGATTATGTTGGCTGCTAGTGCTGAAGACGTAATGTACAAGCCGGTGTTGGTGTCAGACTGGAATTTATTAATTTCAGATTTTAGTTCTTTCAGGTGGCTATTTATTAAGTTAAATTGTTTGTTCATAACCTGTTCGTTGCGCTGTACTATTAAGTGCCGATTCGATTATAATGGTCTGATTTTTTATAAGTTGTTTATGGTGGTTTTCGTTGTATCTCAACTTTTCGATGTCTTTGGCGTATTGCTGGGCAAAGTTATCATCTAAGACCCCAAATAAATAATTGGCTGCTGAACCAATACCATTTATTAATCCTCGTTTTGTACGTTTATTAGGGCTTTGAAGTAGTTTGTTATAATGTTCGATTTCGGTGAGTTCGTGAGCCAGTTGATCTGTAATGCTTTTATATTGTAAGTTATACCTTTCCGTTGTAATTTGCAGGTGTTTGATGTAGTTTTCTACGTCTGTTATTGCTTGCCAATATCCTGTGAGATTGTAATAAACGATAAGCTTCCATTCATCACGGATATGCTGCATATTAGAGATCTTGTCAAAGTAGAGGGCTTTATTTTTGCTTAATGAAATATTATCAACCTTTTGCTGAGTAGTTGTTGCAATAAACATTGCGAAAAAACATAGTGCTAGTGAAATACAATTAGTTAATGAGCGTTTCTTTTTGCTCGCCCTATTCTTTATGCTTCTTTCATCTGAAATATTCTGTTCATCTTGTTTCTCGGGGGCTATATTACTATCTTCCTTTTCTACAGGTAGCAGAATGAGTTTGGTTATCGGACGCTTTATGATATTATTTTGAGTTTTGATAGACACAACTCTGACGTACCCATCCCCCCCAGGGTGAAGTTCTTGAACCCTTCCAAGTGCCCACTTTCCGGGAGGCAGATTGTCTTCTTTTATTAAAACGATGTCATTGACTTCAATATTTCTGCTCGGCTTCCTCCATTTGGATCGCACCTGAAGGCGTTGGAGGTATTCCGACGACCATAGTTTCCAAAAGCGCTTGTTCATGGCTTGTACTAGCTGCCATCTCGCAGGTAAGCTAACATGATCTGGAACAGCCTGCGGTCTGGATAGTAGAGAATCACCAATAAGGAAATGACCTGGAGTAAGATACGCGTCCTCTGGGTTTTCCGTTAGTGAAAACAAAGGTCGCGAGTTAAGGCAGGCCTCTATTTGCTGGAGTAGAGTTGTGAATTCCTCGTAGGTCAGTTTTTGATCACCTAGTACTCGTCTTAAATGTCGCTTAAAACTTTTGACAGCTGCTTCCCATAGACCACCTGCGCTTGGCCATGCTGGAGCGTTAAATGACCATTCGATGTTCATATGGCTCATTTCATTAAAAAGGTCGTGATTGAGTGTATGTAAAATGGCTTTATACTCCTTATCTAAGGCTCGTTTGGCTCCAACAAAATTGGTGCCGTTATCACTATACATGCGACGAGGAGTCCCTCGCCGCGCACAAAAACGATTGAAAGCTGCTAAAAATGCCGGTGTAGTCAAATCTGAGACCAACTCCAGATGAACTGCTTTGGTCGCTAAGCAGATAAATACGGCTACATAGCCCTTATAAGTCCTTACTCCTCGTCCTTTGCTCAGTTTAAGGTCCACGTGGCCGGTAAAATCAACACCGGTGTGGGTAAATGGACGAGAAGGAGTTACTCTTGCTCTTGGTAGATTAGCCATAATTTGCTGCTGTTTTTCAGAGCTAAAACGTCGACATTTAACACATTGCCGAAGTTGTCGTTTGACAGTTCTCATACTACATAAAATCCAATAATTTTCTCTAACGTACGACAGAGTTAACTGAGGTCCCCCATGTAAGGTGGTAACGTGTGCTTGATGGATGATTAAATCGGTGAGTCGACTGTGGTTGTGTAGTATGATGGGATGTTTTGCTGAGCTATTTATATTAGATTGACCGAGTCGACCACCCACTCTTAATATTCCAAATTCATCAATAAATGGATTCAAGCTCGCTATTCTACTGCTAGATCGAACATGACCTTTCTCTTGAATATTAGCTAAATCGCTTTTAAAATCTTGCGTTTGTGTATTTTTTATAATGAATTGATAAGCTTTAGATATTTCTCTTGCTGATAAGTAAGTGTCATGTTCAATTGTTTTGTGCCGTAGCGCTGCGGTGAAACGTAACACCCATGCCACTATATTAACGGCACGTGTAATGGAGCTATTGTTTATTAAGATCTCATGCACCAATGTCGAACTTTGTTGTTGTAGGGCTACGTTTACACTCACCTTTTTTGATTCCAATAAAGGTTCTGAGAATGTTGTATTTTCTATTTGAGTTGTATCAAAGTTAGGCAGCCATTCTGGGCCTTTCCACCAGAGTGTACTATTTTGTAGTTTGGAAGCGGTCAGACCCCGAGTGGCATAATCAGCTGCATTATCCTCGGACCGAACATGGCTCCAATTGGAAGCTGGTAATATGTCCGTAATCTGCTGTACTCGATTAGCCACAAATTGTTTCCAGCGAGTTATGTCGCCGTGAAGCCATCCCAATACAACCATAGAATCGGTCCAAGCATGTATATGTATGGGATTTGTGGCTAATGCCTTTTTCACCATCTTTATTAGCTGGGCTAGAAGTAAAGCTCCGCATAGTTCTAGACGTGGAAGTGACACTTTCTTATTGAGTGGAGCTAGCTTAGTTTTTGCTGCGACTAGGCTTGATGTGTACTCGCCTTTATAGTCACGTGCTGTAATGTATACAACGCACGCGTATGCTTTTTCGGACGCATCGCTAAATCCATGTAGTTGAAATGCTCGCTGAGTGTCTCCGTAATATCTTTGAATGTTAAATTGACTTACATTCTGAAGGTCAATCTTAAGTTCTGTCCATTCGGTTTTGATGTTATCAGGTATTTCTTCATCCCAACCGATGCCACTAGACCATGTTTTTTGAAATAAAAGTTTAGCTCGTATCGTTAATGGTGACAGCCAACCTAACGGATCAAAGACCTTTGATATTAATGATAGTAGGTTGCGTTTTGTCCTGTAAACTCCGTCGAATTCAGCTTTGTTAGTAAACACGAATGAATCAGATGACGGCGTCCATTGGAGCCCTAAGGTCTTTCGGGACTCAGAACATTTAAAGTCAAAGGGCTTGTCTAGCTGGTCTGTACCTAAATGCTGCAATAGTTGTGGTTCGTTGGCTGACCACTTTCTTAAGTTCATTCCTGCGCCTTTCAAGATATTAATAAGCTGCCTCTGCAATTCCTTTGTACCGTCTAATGTATTTTGACCGCTAAGTAAGTCATCCATGTAAAAATCCCTTTGTAACGCTGCGGCACCTAAAGGATATTTTAAGGCATCATCTTTCGCAAGCTGTCTCAACGTGCGTATTGCTAAAAAGGGAGCGGCTTTCGTCCCATAAGATACTGTAGTGAGTACGTATTCTTGAAGCGGTTCATAAGGAGAGTTTCTCCAGATGATTGATTGAAGATGTTGGTCATTTTCAGATATAAAAATTTGACGAAACATTTTCTCTATGTCAGCAGTTATTACGTATTTGTGTTGTCTCCAGGTTAATATTATAGACTGAAGGTCATGCTGTAGATTTGGGCCACATTCCATCATGTCGTTAAGGCTGTAGCCAGTGCTTGTTTTAGAGGAAGCATTAAATACTACACGAAGGCGAGTAGTAGTTGAATCGTTCTTTATTACGCCATGATGAGGTAAGTAGCATGCGGGACCGCGACTATCACCAGCCGGCCGCATGTGCTGCAATGCTTGGTATTCCTTTATAAATTGCTTGTAACTTGCTGAGAGGGTTTCGTTCCGTTTCATTTTGCTTTCTAATTGCTTGAATTGTGCTATGGCTTTAGCTTTAGATGATCCCAGTTTTTCTTCATAGTTAGCTTTCATAGGTAAGGCTACTACATACCTACCGTTGGCAAGGCGTTTTGTAGTCGCAGAATAATATTCCTCACAAAACTTTTCTTCACATGTCAGCTCTGTATCTATGCTTGATATCTCTTCCATCTCCCAGTACTTAGATATATCTTCTAAATCATTGATAACAACACTACAATTAAAAGTTTTAATGTTTCCAGATAGAATCCACCCTAGTTTTGTTTGCTGAGCTATCGGCGCGTTTAATTCACCTTTAACAAGTCCGCTCATTATTATTTCCGAGTAGACAGAGGCATCTAATAAAAGGTCGATAGGTTTGGACACATTGTACTCTGGATCGGCTAACTGCATATGCTGTAGATGAGGCCATGACCGCTTAGAAAATGAAATGTTAGGAAGATTGCTTATAACACGAGGAATAACAGATGCTTCAGTATTAAAACTGTAATCATTGTATATTGATTTACAATCGAGGCTAACAATGCTTTTGCTTTGCTTAGGGCTGATCCCTACTCCAGATACCGACGCGCTAAATCTTCGGCGTGGCAACCCTAGTAACTGAGCGGCATTTTCTGATATTAAAGTAATCTGAGAGCCTTGGTCAAGCAATGCCCTCAGTGTGACATAATTACCATCAATGGCTTTTATATCTAATAAGACTGTAGCTAACAAAACTTCTTCATCACGGGCAGCAACGTGATTAACGACTTGATTTTTGGTGTTATGCGTTTTGGGTAACATTGTGGAAATCGTGTGTTGATTTTCAGCTGTAGGTATAAATGTGGAGCGTATTGACCCGGCGCATGCGTCATGTAAAATCGTATGATGTTCGTTATTGCATTCTCTGCACCTTTTAATCGAGGTGCATTTGTCGCTAAGTGTCTGAATAAGCAATTCCGACAAAGCTTAAGTTTTCCAACTGTCCTCAATTTAATTTCCGGTGGCATGTTGTGAAATTTGTGGCATCTATAGAGTTCGTGATCGAAATTGCATAAAGGACATTTGACTGTAGATGTAGACGCTGATTGATATCTTTTGGATGAGAACTGGCTGTAGTTTGGCTTATAATTATAATGCTTAGGTTGAGGATGCTGTGAAGTTGTGCGCCCTAACACCACCTTTTCACTTCGTTGTCTAGGTTCAAGGGCGATGAATTTGCTTTCAAGGAATGACATTAACTCATCTAATGATGCTAATTCTCGAGGGCATTTAAGTGACTCTTTATAGGCGCTGTAGGTATCACTATCTAGCTTTTTGGTTAAAAGATGAACTAAAATTGGATCCCATGTAGTGGTGTCCACCCCAAGGTTATGTATGGCGTGGATACATTCAGTAGTTGTGTCATGAAGCCGTTTAAGGTCGTGAGCTGTTTGTTTGGTATGCTAGGCTGATTTAAAAATGTCTCTAATTGCGTTGTAAATAGCATTTGGGGATTATTGTAACGATGGGTTAAAATTTCCCATGCTACGTCGTAATTATCAGCTGAAATATTTAAATGTTGGATAAGTCGCTCAGCTTCGCCTTTAACTCTTCCTTTTAGATGTTGCATTTTTTGCGCTTTAGACAAAAACGTGTTATTATGTATCGACTCGTTGAATAGGTCGAAAAATGTAGGCCAATAGCTGTATTTACCGGTAAAAATAGGTATTTCTAATAATGGTGTAGCTTGCTGAACATGGGATGTGGCACATAATTTTTGGTTAAGAGCCCTTTTAGTTTGTTTAAATAATGTCTCAAGACTTATGAATTCGTCTTGATACACGTCATCTTCACCTTCGAGAACGTGGTCTATTTCCAGATGAAGCTTATCGATGTCCTGCCACCTCACCTGCATATTGCGTAGTTCATCTTCGAGTTCCCATTTCTCGGAGATTTCGCTTAGTTGGATTCCCGAAATTAAACGTCTAAATGCTCGAAAGTTTGCTCTTTGATGTGACATAAGATCATTGACTCTATCTGAAGAGCCTGTCTCAGTTTTACGTTCCTTTTCCCTAACTATACCTGACCCTGACGCTACTGGCTCAAAAGCTAAGAGTTTCGCTCTTAAATCTGTATAATAGCCTTTAGTACGCTCAAAAATAGACTCTAGGAAGTACCTTTGAGATTTACTCTCCAGAGTTTCTAATTGCTTATCATTGTGTTCGAACTCTCCCCATAGGCGATCTAACGAATCTAATCTTATGTTGATGTATTCCGATGTTTTTCGATGCGCTGCATCCTTACCGAAGTTAGTTCCGATACGCTGTATTTCGTTAACAATTTCACCTTGACGAGCGAAAAGAGCTTCGAATGCCATCGTTGTTGTTGAAAAATTAAGTAAAATATGAACGATCTTACTTGTATGCTGCTGTATGGCAAGTCTCCCGACTCACTGAATGCTTGCTGGATACTGCTGCTAGCTGCTGATTTTCAGTGGATACTTAGCTAACCCACCAGAATATTGTAGTTATGCTTGATGATCACTCACTAACTTGTAAAATGATAGTTCACTTGTTAAACTTACACAGGACTGTTCTCGCGAAAAGGTCCCGCTAGTACGAAAGCTCGAAGGACCAAAAAAAATGATGTATGGTGTATACCACACACACAGGGATGCTAAAGGGTGGTGACTCCGAAGAGAGATAAATAACCGAACCCGTCGAGTGCTGATTGTACACTGCTTTATTAACACTATAAAATTGCTCAATTACAATGTATAGGTATTAATACAAAATAATGCAAGAGAAGCTATTTTAAAGTAGGTTAAAGTAAAATGTGTAGAATATGTGCGGTTAGCCCGTACATCTACTATAGTTCAAGTAGCCGACCTACGCCCTATTAATACATCATCAATTCATTACACATCCCACCGAGGGGCACAAGCCTACCCGTAAAGGGTGTATAGGCCTAAGTCTTAGTTTGGCCGACTTTACACACATGACACAATTTGAATGTCTTCGCAGGCGTCGTACAGGTTCCACAATGTTTTCCTTCGCAAGAGCGTCGGAAAAACGTACATATAATTTGGAAAATTCGAAAAGATATCAGTACGTGGCGGCAATTGAACTAGCACTCTCAGATGGGCAGTCCACACAATGAGCTACCTTCGCTCCACTGTCTCTACTTCAGAACATAAGCTAAAACAGCAAAATATTCCATAATAAGGGAAAGCATCAATAATAATAGTCAGCATTGAGATTTCTAGCAAAGTCCAATTCAAGCGTCATTTGAGGACAAACCAAAATAGCTAGCAAAAAGTTAGGCCTCCTAAACAGGTCTAGGCGGTTCTTCACATCGAGCCAGCGACTTGTCACTAATAGTATAAACAAACGTTATATAAAGCTTAAGTCCGACTCAGGTGGAGTACTGGGCTCTCTCGAGTCAATGGAATTCCGGAGAGACTTTGATCTCTTTGTGTTTATAGGCTTTTCAGGTCGAGTGCTCCAAGGAACTTTTGATTGCATGCGGTGTCGAAGCCGAGCTAGGGTCCATCCATACCACCTGGAAACTTTCACTTGCAAAAAAATTCGTTTCCAGCGATCGTCCTTTCCACGTGTGTGCAAATTCTGGAACGTCTCTAAACCTACAACATGTCCTTCTTGAAACCAGTTTAAAGAGAGATCTTTCTCGTGTAGGCAGCGGCATGGCTTTACCCTCGCATTCAGAACTGTCCATGAGCGGTGATACCGATTCCATCAGATGGCCGTTTGCTCGTCTGCCTACGTAAACAATAAAAAAGCAAAGAAGTTGGTGCTGTTCTTTTTTTTCTAAAGAGCCCTAATGAGATAATAATTGTACATTACTGTGCAGTCCTTTTCACCTGATTGTAATTAAACTATATTTTAAGTACCTGTTTAACATAATCTTGTAAACATATTTGTACATTGATTCATGTCTAGCTGTTTATGGATCGAGTAAAAAGTAGGTATTAAACATTTATTAGTTGCGCATAGAGAGCTCTCTATAAAACAAACCCACATTCCAGAACCATGGACAAACCAGTCCTAAGTTTGTTACCTTCGAATGTATTGTTTTTTACTTTCGTTCTTTGCCTGTCGCGATCCGCCAACCTAACCTGTCCCCGTCTATACTTCAAATGCAACCTGTGCAACGCCTGATTCTATATTCACTGTATGTTAACTACTTTTAAACTGTCAAAAACCTGTCAATAAAATATGTAGAGATACTACAGAAAAAACAGTGGTGTTAATAAATTCAATTAATGGATCATGTGGTAATAAGGGCAAGATTTAGTTGCATACCTACCTAATACTGCATATCAATAATCACTAAAACTGACTCGTACCTACAACTAAGTCTAAAAGACTTTATTATTTATTATAAACGGAAAATGATTCAGGAATGTATTGAATACATCTTTTTCGATAGAATGTTTGCTGAATTTATTTTCACAACTGTTGATTGAAAAACTGAATGAAACAGTTAATATAAATGCAATGGATTTGTTCCGAAAAGCTGTAAGTACATACTCCTTCGGGGGTGGCACTAATATGGTGTTTTAAAGCGAAATTAATTATATAATTTGTTTCGTGGTTTCGGTATAAATATGATTTTCACACATACGTGGAGTAGTTAATAATAATGTAACTATAAAGCATTTAAGGACACAATTACCACTTTTTTAGTGGTTACCAGGCGTTTGTTGTAAATGAGCAATTTACGGAATTCAATTTTATCGCTCCAATAACGCAATATAATTCGATATCTTTGGGTATTCACAGATGTCATTATGACAACATCCGAACCAGCGTCAACACAATCATCATTAGTAGCCATTAGTCCCTATGATTGTAATGACCTTGAGCTATTGCAGCCGCTATGGCTCTCATGTTTTATATAGTTAATAAACATTATATAGTCTTATCAAATTTCTCTGTAAGAATAAATATAAAGGTCCATCCATAACTTTTTATAATGAGTAAATAAAATGTTTTGGGTGGTAATTTTGCATGCATAAAACGATATGCTTTCCCTTTTACCTATCACCTCCCTATTGCCGTAGGCTATCAAATTCGGCGTACTGTTGTGTTTCCATTAAATAAACAACCTACATCTTCCGGAGTTTTCTGTTACTAACATGTGATTATATTCGTAAACATGTCACCTTAATCGAAGGTTTCCTAAAAATAACCCACCATTCTAGATCAACAATAACCTTCATTAATAAAGAATTTAGAACGTACCTATGTACCTATACAGACCATTCAAGTTTCAAGTTACCTTTGAAGTCAAAATAGTCATACTTTATATAATAAGTAGAAGTTTATAATGTATATAATTCCCTTTTCTACGTTCGCCAATAATCCCATTTAAAATCAAAACATGTGATTACCAAGGTGCCTATCCACCTCCTACTTTCTAATTCAATAGAAGTATGTAGGCAATCTCAGTCACTAGAACTAGATCATTGCTTTGACTCATGATGTTTCTCTAGTAAGTCTATTTATTCCTATAAAAATAAACATGGACAGAACCACATCAGACAGAAGGATTCCTTCGTGCGTTTATAGTAATGGTCTGGCAATTGTTTTAGGGTTACAATCTTGCATAAATTGTGTAATATTCTTGCAATAGGCACAGATCGTTTAACACAAAAAGTTAAAAAAGTCTAGATTAAAACGAAATAGATTCTACGGATTAAAATTATTATTGTTTCTCGTCTACCTATCGCAAATCCACTACTGAACGTAATGTCCCCCTATTTTGCGCCCAATGATTTGCGCCAATTGAAATATATGATTAACTGTATACTTTTACAAAAAAAGGTTAACTTGGAAAATACTCATCGTAGATGGATAGGATTTGTTTCTGTGCAAACTATCTCATAATATCGATGCTGTGCGGTGACGGAAGATTAGAATCGAATACTTTATCAACCTCATTGATGTGGACAATTGCCTTCCGATCTGGTGCGCGCAGGTTCAAATCCGCCACGTACCAATGTTTTTTCGAATGATCGAAATTATATATACGAAATCAATCAATAAAATTAATGCAGGAAACCTGCGCACGCCTGTCAAGGTTGTACGTGAAGTCGACAAATCGCTGAATATGGGCCCGCATGAAAGACTAAGGCCTAAGCTCGTGCCCCTCTGTGGGGACGTTTAATGAGCTGATGATGATAATATTGTAGGAATAGCCCGATGAGTCAACATCATAAAGTATTTTTGGTTACCAGTTTTAACCGCCACACAGGTTAAATAATAGTAAAAATACTTTGCAAGAGTCAAATTTAGAAAAGTCATTTTTCAATTTCAGATTTAAAGAACGAAACTAGAAAGTAGAAAAGAAGAAAATTTAAATATGCTCCTTTGCAAATTTTGTGAATGCAGAGCCTCTCAGAGAGAGAGAAAAGATATTGGACATATCTTCCTATGACAAATTAAATAGATACCATTCTTAAAGGAAGAGGTTTATATTAATAAAGATTCATAAGATAAGAAGCGTGTGAGTAGGTATGGCGTTTACCCTGAAATGAAAGGGACCAACAATAATTATGTCAACTGTAAGGATCGGTCCGCTATGGTAATCATTAGGGAGGCTTTCGTCAGCGGTGGATATTTGTAATAATGATGATGATGATGATTTAAGGTAATTCTATATTAGACACCTACTACATGCCTATCTGCAAAAGATGGGATATTTAGTTTCTAAGCTAACAATAACTACCTATATTGGTGACCGATAATTAAATAAACAATATCTACTGACATACACACAGCGCCATCTAGTCCAACCCATTCCATCTAGTCCCAAATTATTACAGGCTAAATACTTATATTTAGCCTGTAATAATAAGCCTGTAAGGTACTAAACTCGACCATTAAACCAGATGGTCGACGATAGGTATCTACATTGGTATTGGGATAATCGTAAAAGTGGTTTGGGTGTAATGGAAATAACAGAATGATTTTTATTTTAACGTTGCAGCCCTGAGCCCCGCAAGGCAGTTTGGAGCCACACAGCATGAGTCACTCCACTTTCTACCAGGGGGGCGGTCGATGACACGCGCTGCACCCGATGCTCGGACTCGGCACGTTGCTGATCTAATCGATTAAACCTACTCAGACCATTCACTTGTTCTCTTAATTAAGTAGTATAAATAACTCAAAATTTATTTATTTTGTATTTTGGTTCTCTCACATAAACAGGCGAGTACAAAATTATCCTAAAATAAGTAAAAGTAAGAACAGTAAATTTATGTGAGAGACTGGCCTCAGTCAAGAAGTCTGTGCGTGACGGTAAATAAATTAACAAAGGCAGTCTAAGGATGAAATATATTATGCAAAATTAAAGCACTATGAAAAAAATAGCGTTTACTATGGGAGGAGCGTTTCCTCCCATAGTAAGCGCTATTTATTCGAATAACATCTTGGATTATTATGGCAATGTTTTGAGTATTTTTTTGGTTATTTTTGTAATTTTTGTCTTTTGTGCCATTTGTTTAAAAAAATTATTGTGATGATGATTATTCAACTAAGATGAAGTGGTAGATATGTAGGTAGGAACTTTACGACTAGTTTGGATATAAGATCTTAGCAGGCTGAGAGCTATCTCTTTCGCACAATCGCAACTTGACTGCTGAAGCTGTGAAGGTCATAAAAACAACAAATAAACAATATTATTAGTCACAATAAAGTTCAGCAACCTTGCAGCATTGCGATTCTATTGCTCTGTAGATCTTAATTCTTAACTTCCTTAATACTTCACTATTTCTATTACGTGCGAGAAACCAGTATGAAATGTCATTGATGACTAATAAATAACTAGGTTTGTATAATGTCTCACTGCTTATAAAAGGTTTGCATTGTTTACACACATGACTAATCAGCAATGTATAATACACAAATAATTCAAGCGGATATACGGATTACGACTTTTTGATCTGCTTCCTATGCTATGTTTTAATGTTAGAATAAATATATCTGTTCAAACACTCGGGATATATTGACCTTTTCTATAACAGAACACGAGATTCATAGGGGTACAGTTATTACATCAAAACGAGCAACGGCTCGATTGCGTAGTGGCCTTGAGGGCAATGGGATGGTTAAGAATGTCGCAATAATGATGGTTGTTGGAGTAGACGAGGTTCTGGAAAGGCACCGCGTCAGGCACATAGCCCGATTACTGACGAGGACGACACGAAAGGTGCTGAAGAAGCTGAATGCGTAAAGCGTGGAAAGATACCCTTGGTAAATGGGGAATTACGTATCCAGATGTCCTTGTGATAATTTCTACTTTTTCTGTTTTGTTGTTTTTTTATCGACCACAGTCCCCCGACTTGTCAAAGGAACTCTCCGTTCACGGACTTCTGCTCTTAGTCATTTCAGTGTTAAATTTTGCTGATCACAAAATTATTAGGACACAATAGCTTCATTTACGCAAAAGATAAACGAATGCAGTGTGAACACTGGCTAACAAGTGTGCGTGCTAACAGCTTAAGTTCTTTTATTAAATAAAGCAATCACATAGGTAACCTGCTGGCATGTGTCTACTATCGCCTATAGTACTGAAACCAACACCAGTAGCTCTGAAAAAAACGAGAACACAGTAGCAACACCTCGAGACGTAATGATGATAATAAGTCATAGAATCAGTAATACCTAAAGATTATTTTTCGTAAGGTATTCACACTACAGTTTTCTTTCATTTATTTAAAATTTTATGTTACCAATTATTGTATTTGAGTATGTATAATATTTATTATTTGTTGCTAATTCGATTTGTATTTATGTATTTCCATATACAATTATTAGAGCGTCGGTTGCTCAATGGTGTGGACTGTCACCCTCCTACCGGGAGGGCTGAGGTTCAAATCCCACCACGTACCAATGTGTTTTCGAATTTTCGAAATTATATGTAAGTTATCCGACGCTCTTACGGTGAAGGAAAACATCGTGAAGAAACCTTGATGCATGCCTGCGAAGAGATTCAAAGGTTGTGTGTGAAGTCGTCTAATCCGCACTGGACGATTAAGGCCTAAGGACCTATACGGTAGGCTCGTGCCCCTCGTGGAACTTAATGAGCTAATGATGATGATATACAATTATTTATATATATAATATATATATATATATATAATATAATAATATATATATATATAATATAAATATATATATATATATAATATATATTATTATATATGTGTGTGTTGTTTCGGGATGAGGGCACTGTAGCTAGTGAAATTACCGGGTATAAGAGACCTAACATCTGTTGTCTCGGGTGTAGGGCGCGGTGCGGCATTGATGGAGGATAATAACTGTCTATCAGTTGTTGGTCTCCTTCAATGCCGCTCTGTCATGGTCTGGCGTATCACTTACCATCAGGTGAGCGTCCAGATCGTCTTGTACACTTATAACATTAAAAAAAAACATTTTGTTATTTTTCTGTATGCCCAAAGGTAAACTGGTAGAGAATGCCACTCGGCATTAAGTTCGCCTTTGTACATTTTATATAGTGTGCATTAAAGTTTAAAGAAGTAAATGTATGCAACGATCCTACGTAACTTCGGTCTTGAAATGATGCGTGTGTTGTCTTGTAACGATGCTTTACGTGCTATGTCCGCCGTAATGGTGATCGAGTCGTTTGGATTGTCAAATAGGTCTACGTCGGGGACGTCCACGTTTGCGAGAGCGGGGTGGAGGTGTACAGTTGAATATTCAGTAGATAAGACGATATGGAGATTCAGGCACCAAAGATGATGACACTGTACACGGTCTCCCTCAACGAATAGGGGTTTTTTATTTATTACAATTTAAGATAATAATTCAACCAAGTTACAGATGGTCTTCCTTAGGCATAAGCGCATTAAAATTGAACTTAAAATTAGCTTCTTTCGAACCACCAAGTAGATGACAATTATGTATTTTCCCCAGAAGCGCCATTTCATAGCATGTTTATGGTTTTTTTTATAACTACATGAATAAAAAACCAATTACCAAACTAATTTTAGAAAAGTCTCAGTTCAAGAGCAAAACAGCTTTTTAACGTCGACATTGAGCATGTGCGTTGAGTCACAGTTTGATCGTGCAAAAACTCAATGTAGCGCCGCGTGGCGGTGAGGCAATCGTCTTCTATCAATGAAAAACATATAAAAACCCGTCTAAACTAACTGTTACGCTTGACAGTCTACAATAGATAGGGAATAAGCAATATTCAATTTTATTATTTAGCAATAAGGATCCTTTTCAACAATGAAGTACGCGCACGTATTTTTAGGAGTTCGAATTTGATGAATCTAGCAGATACGCTTTTTGTGAGTCATGAAATACTTGAAGTCACTTGATTTGGTAATGTTAGTAAAAATACTGTCATTATTTTTAAAATCCATTACTTGTACTGTTCATGGTAACTTATGAACGGAGACAAGAGTTCTGAAAATAAAATTAAGATTAATAGATCTGTGTTTCTTCACATTTTTGAACTCTATTCTCAGGATATGATGTCATTAAAAAACTGTTTAATTACTTGGTTTTGATCAGAAACCATCACATCACCTCCACGGCGGTAGCAAACGGCTAAGCCATATATATTTACTGATATGTTAAAATTGTTGAAGTTAGGGTCGGAAGAATTTGGCCGTGTAGATTCAGAAGTTTGGTTCTACATGGAATCTGCTATCTTTTTCACAGACCGTCGAGAGTCGTCTTGGCAACATTTTACATAAAATGTTTTTGGTAAGATTATAAATATAACATCTTTAAAATCATTGAGTATTAATAACAAAAACTTCTAATTTGTTAAAGTAATTATGTATGAAAAACAACCGCCTTCAAATCTTCGATTTCAGCTAGAGCAGCACCAGCTTAGACATGTTTATATCACACACCAGTTACAGCATTGGGTTTATAGATCGCTGCGTGATGCAGTTGACCTGGGTTTGAATCCCGCGGAGGAATTGGGTGAAAGTCACTATTTCAAATCAAAATCAAATATTGGAATTCGGAAATTCATGTTGCAGGTAACTACATCGTAATTAAATTGCATGCTTTACATTTACATATGCGTCAGTGTTTTTTTTACTAAATGTACACCTACATTGTTTATTTAGTTATCATATAGAATCGTTAGACAAGATAAAAGATTCATAATTCCTTAAATATCACAATAGTTTGGAAATGCAAACGGTGGTTGTTGGTTAGAACCCTACTCTTTTTTTTCGTTATGAAGTGAACAGAACGACAAGTTCGCTCACCTGATGTTAGTGATACGCTTAATTACTGCAAAGATAGTTTGAAGAAAATCAATAGCAGCGATATCTCAATATATTTTCCGACAACATGGTTGCGCGCCCGTTACTAAAGGCGACAGATGTTGGGTCTCTAAAACCTATCAATTTCGATGTATTAACTATTTTTATGAACTATAAGTATACTTACAAGTAATAAAAAATGGTTAATAGAGTTTTAAATCAAAATAATGAATTGTTTTCATAGAATTTACCTTACGAACTCATATTATTATCATTAAGATTTCTATTGTTTTTCCGTTAAGCATTCGAGCGGATGGCAAAGAATTTTAAGTAACGAGCGCCAGTGCGCAAATCTTTCTTTTCTTACCATCAGTTGCACTGCCCAAATGAAACTGCCAAAATGAGCCCTGTGTGGGTACAGTTATCTCTACTACCTCTACTAATTGTAACAGTCACGCTTTTGGAATAGCTGTGTTCCGTGCTAACATTAAACATTACAGGATACTTCAATCAACTTGTGATTTAGGTACTTGACAAGTTACCAACTGCATTATGGTCCATTCTTAGCTTTTTATTCTTAGAGATAGCTCTAGTGTATCACGGTGTAGCAATTAAGCATACCAAACAGCCAGACAGACCGTAAAAAAAAGAAATATTGTTATAAAAAAATTAGTGTGAATACGCAAATCTCTCCGAGTTATCTCCCTTTCAATAATGAACGGGGTTCTCCTACATTGGAATTATGTTGGCGTGTACCAATAGGGTCTGATTGCTCGGAATGATGAGCGTTATTAGAAAGGACTTGACCGGCATCAGATGTTTATAAATAGGGCTGATATCGTCACTAATGATAAATAAATAAATATAAATAGATTATGATGATGGTTCTAGAAGCCTGTTTATATTATATCCTGTTAAATGGATTTTGCTGGATTGCGAATCAGTAAGATTAACCACATGGTAAGTTACCCCAGAATTTATTATAATTTGGAAGCTAGGGTATACCTGCTTTATTTCTAATATTTAAATGGATCGGCGACGGTTTCTTTATGTCATACTAAGTTATATTCTAATAATTTTATGGGTTTAATTTTTAATTTCTTTCAAATATATTTTTCCAAAAATATTATTATAAAATAAAAAAGGTTGAATTAAATAAAAAGATATATAAATCTTTATTAACATGGATAGTATTTATTTAATCATGTAAAAAAATATATTCTTACACGGTAAACATTTTACCATACAATAATACATCTTAAAATTAGGTAGTACACAATTAAGATACATAGCTACGAGTAATGAGTCGTAAATTCATATCATCTAATATCTAAGAAAAGTAAACTAGTTTCACTTAATTAGGCAATTATTTGATCGGATTCATATCTTATTAAATACTTGATTAAAATGCACAATTGATTGTATTATGACATTACTTTGGATCTTACGGAAGGCTTTAGCAATACAGATGCAGAGGATCCGCGTACAAATAACTTCATATTATTATTAGATTATTTACGTATAAATTTACTTACTTCAGTAGGTATAAAAGGCGTAATTTGCGTTACCTAAATATAAATACTTAATCTAATCATTTTTATAAAATATTACACCTAATATATTTACAAAATACTTGTTATACTTACGTATATCCTAACATCTTCGATGTAATAAAGGTAAGCACTATTGATTGGTTCGATACAATCAATAACTATAAGTACATAGAACGTAGTACTACAGTGCAAATACATTTGGAATAGTACTATATATTATTTTAGAAACCCAGATTTTTATTCATAACTATGTATATATTTAATTATTTTTGTGATTTAGTTGAAGCTGCGAAGCAACGGTACGGTCAGTGCTTAACCTATTGANATGAGATTTTCGAGACATTTTTTGAATATAGATTAAAAGTACATAATAAAAGAAACCTAAAATTAAATATCACATAGTAAATATAGGTCGAAAAGGGTATTATAAACGCCAGCGTTAAAGTCCATACTATTATTGTAAATGTGAGTGTCTGTTCGGCTTTTACAGCGAAACGGACAGACGAACTGTCGTGATTTTTGTTTAGTGGAAAAAGCTGAGTGATAAAGAGAGATGTAGGCTTCATTTTGTCTCTTTCTGATCCCCCACTTAACAAAAATGGGAGTTGAAAGTTTGTATGGAGCATACGGCAATTTACTAAATACTAGTAAAAATCGAGTGTTTGTCTTGTTGTCCTTATAAATAAATAATAATAAAATATATGTGAAAATGAATGATATTGTGAATCCTATGTTCAGACGTAGACTTTACAATTTCGAAATCCTGAAGAATAGAAATTTCAAGTTTTTTTAAGTAACCTGACAAAACACCTTTTAAATGTTTTATTAAAAAAAATATTTTTTTCAGTAAAATATGGCAACTCTTATCATAAATAAATAAATAATAAAATAAATATCTACTGACATTCACACAGCGCCATCTAGCCCCAAGTTAAGCGTAAAGCCTGTATTATGGGTACTAAACAACGGATAAACATACATGTATACATTTTTTTTGTAAATACATACATATTATACATAGAAAACACCCAGACCATTACAAACAAACATGTTCATGCACACAAATGTTTGTACTGCCCGGGGATCGAACCCGGAACCCTTAGTGTTGCGGCCGACCTCTCAACCGCAACACCAAATGGGTCGTCAATCATGACTATAAGAAACAAATTACAATCCGTTCTACTTAGTTGCTAAGTTATAAATAATTGAATTTGACTCAGAGCAATATATATGTGATATGTGTCAGTCATATTAAAGACACGCTTTTTTAGTTGTATGTTTTTTTGTATTTAATGGAATTTGCGTACTTTTGTACAATTATACTACTGGTGAAGTTTTTGTGAAAGTAATTTTAAAATTTGTAATTTTTTAAGTAAAAAAATTTATTGCAATTAAAAGTCAGTATTTGTAATTTTCCCGTAAAACTTGGAAAAAGACTTCGCAAGTAGTATATTTGAAAGAAATAGGTAAAACTTAATTTTCGTTAGCAGCTGACACGTCATTATTTAAGATTTTCCGAACGGATCCGACGTTTCACGAAGATTCAGTTTCATTAACACGTCAAGATAGAGAGATAAAGACCCACTGCAGGGCACAGGCCTTCCCGCCAGTGTTGCTACCTTAGCCCTTTTGTAGCTAGATCTAGCAATTTTTAGTATAGGTGAACTCCTTTTTTAACGATTTAGCCCGAAAAGAGCAATCTAGCTCTTTTTCACTGTCTTGAAAATATTACCGAATTATGAAGTTTTCGACTTGTTAAGAAGCACTTTTTTATTACTTATGGTGGAACTAACTACAATTTAAATAAATAATTGAAGGCTTAATTAATATATTAATCACATATTTGACTGACTGTAACTCGAAATATTCTGGATCTTAGCAGTATCTCGGTCTAAGTGAACGTCTCTGTTACTCTTGTATCTCAATACTTTTGGTGTGAATCAAGCTTTAGTATAGAAAAATCTTGTGTTATATTTCATCGTGTGTTATGGAATAAATAATATTTTTAAACCTAGTACATATGACACAAATTTTATAACTTTGACTTAGAAAAGAAATAATTATACAGTTTTAGTGTATTTATTTTTTATTCCATTCAATTTAAGAATGCTTAAAAACAAATAGCATAATCAATAGAATTAAAAAATAAGCATAACCTAATTTTTCGAAAAAGTAATATTATTTCTTCTTATCTATTTAAGTATTAAGTTTTGAGTACAGATAAAATAAATATACTAGTTTTAATTCATCACCTGATATTAGAATAAAGCAACTTTTAACAAAATTTTAATACTGTCTTAAGTTTTCGTGTTTAGCAAATGTAAATCATGCAAATAAAAATATTAATTGTTCCATGACGAAATAAATAATAACTGATGGATCTCTAAATCTGGATAGCTAATTGTATTTATTGGCAAATATATTATTTACTCTTTTTAGTGATTAAGATTATTGTATTCTAACCAAGTGGACAAACGCAAAAAGCACATATCGGAAAAATATTGTGATTTCAGTGTAAGTTTATAATAATTTTTTTAAAAATATTTCTTGGTTTTATTTTCGTAGTAGACCCTAAGTGAACGAAACAACCGATGTGAAGGTGTTAAATAGTTAATTCAAGTAGAAGATACAAAAAACTGTTTTACCAGTGGTCCGAACTGGTTAATTATAATTTGACATCTGGGGGCACGGCAGTGCCCCCGCCAAGTCGAGCCGTGAAGCAAACGCCGCCGCATTTTCACGCCCCAATTTGAGAACCTTTGGATAATACCAGAGCGCTGAATTTTCGTCATCTAGTAAGATATAATAACATACTTTAAATCCAAAATTTCAAATCTGTAGGTCATTTGGTTCCGATGTTAAGCGAAAGCAAAGTTTCGCATTTTCGACAGATAGACACTCACTCACTCACTCATGATCATCAAAATAGAACTAGTACTTTCCATTAACTCAGAGAGTTGAAATTTGGTACAGAGTTAGGGTTTAATGGCTACATAAAGGGAAAACTATAAAAACTTGGATAATCGAAGATCTGGAGCACCTGGTGACCCTGCTTAGATAACAAAAGAGCCCAGCCAAACTATAAGAGATTGACATACCGTCTTTAAACAATATATATTCAACATGGTGGGCCGCTTCATCCAATGTCAAAAATCGGGGGGCACGGTAGTACCCCCGCCAAGTCGAGCGTGCTAGACCAATACAAACATGTTCATGCACACAAATATTAGTAGATACTGCGCGGGAATCGAACCCGGAACCCTTGGTGTAGTAGCCGACGTCTCAACCGTTACACCCAATGGGTCGTGCAATATTCCTTTCAAGTTTCTACAAAAAGAAGTGAAATCCCACCAAAAATATTCTGTAAAAAATCTAGCCAAGTCTCGATGGAGCTGCTTGATTATCTCTAAAAAGTAATGAAATCAAGACAAAGACGTGCCAAGTCTAAGGTTCCTTACTGCGATTGCTTTATTATTATGGTTAATGTTGTGTGACTTGGCGTTGAACATTCTTTATACGTTAGTGGCTTTATCAAGCCTACAATCGATGGTTATTGAATCACCGTTTCCAACTGGCAAATTTGTACCGTCAATGGGTAGCGGTTCTGGCGACAGAATAGTGCAATGGTGTCATGAAGCACCTGGTTTTGTATTCTTGTATACTCTTTAATTTGTGTAGTAATATGTACTTAGTTTATGTACAATTATAATTTTGCATTTAGATTAAGTTTGCACTAGCCCGCTTACCTAAAATATTTTTCTTTCACCCAAATTTTGCCTGGAAGTCATTGCTACCTTAGCAATAAGGCCGCCTACATTGTACTGGTTTTTTGTTGTTTCTTGTATGTTTTTTTATATGTGCAATAAAGAATTTTTACCTTATCTTAAGGCTAGTTCACCATAGTGATAGATAGATTAACACTTTATTGCCCACAATTATATGAATGGTATACAAACACTTTAAATTCAAACACATATTTGGCAAAGGCGGCCTGGCCTTATCGCTACGAGCGATCCAAGCAACCTTTAGTTTGTATCCAAGTTAAAGAAGAAGGCAAGTATTCATATTCATTTATTGCGCATGTCGGTTAAGAATAGAATGGTCTTATAATATTAGTACAGGTTTCTCAACATGACCCTGTCAGGGCATTGCAACATTTGTTATTTAAAACTGAGGCTACAGTTTCAGAAAGTAAAGTAGGCCACTATTAACTAATAGCAAGTGCAGACCAATTGAAGAAAAACACAAGTTAAGTATGCATAAAAATATTTATTTTACAATATCAATTATTTAATTACATGTCTCTTTCTCAAAGAGGTGTTACAAAATATAAAAACCATAGATGGCTGTACACACATCGATAGAATTCATAAATTCAGTAGATGAAAACTAAAATTAAGGCTAGTATACTTAGTACGTTCGTTAGTTTAGAATAAAATAAAACAATTACGATGATAAATATTTACAAGTTTACGGATAAGTTTTTTTTCGGTTGCCACTAAAAACCGATGGACTATCTTTGGCCCATATTCTAGAACAAGACTCAAGCGCTGATCTTCACTTAAGTAAAGTGAGAAAAGAATAGCGCTCTATGCGATAAATAGTACCATCCCTTTCTTACTCTATTTAAGTAAAAATCAACGTTGAGTCTCGTTCTAGAATACGGGCCTTAGCGTTGAAAATTACGATAAAATAAACATTTTTTGTAATCGTGTGAACAAAAAAGGCTTTTCCAACTCGCTTAAAAGAAGAAAATTTCGATTGTGAAAGTCTGAGAAATTTTTTTCTTAAATTATTCTTAATGTTGCACAGAATAAAAATATTCAAAAACTATTTTAATCCGTCCGTATTCTTTGAAACACGGAATAAAAAGATATGGATTTGAACAGAACCGGTATTTTCTTTATTTCAACGCTAGTCCCATTACTAGTGACTAACTTTACTTTCATAAAAGCCTGCGATCAATGAAAATGCCATCTAGATTTTTATACAAAAACCCCACATTTCATATCCATCATACCAACAGTTTAATACACAAGCAACACCAAAATTAAAAATTTTCGAGAATCATGTATTAAAAAAAAGTACATCTAACAATTGATAATTATTATTATATATAATTTCATCATAATTATATTTTAAATATAAAAAGCTTAGTGCATCTATTTTACCGACACAAATCAGTGTCCAATCGTACATACGTAAAATTAGACAAAATACAATTCATTTGTTGATAAAAAAAACATCCTCATAATTTCTCAATTGAAACTTAAAGCTAAAACGTCTATAAATTCGCATTATACAGAGTTGCTACTCCCACTTACACTACATCAAACAAAATAATGTATTATTATATTCAATTAATCATAATTTAATCTAATACTATTCGTGGAATAACTACAACATTATTTCATATAAGGCATACTGTTTCACATTATTTACTTTGTTATTTTTTAAATGGCACTGATTATGAATTGACTATTAAGCGCTATTAATAATTATATATTAGTTTATTGGTTAATAAATAATATAACAAGGTATATACATATTTGGGAAGATCTGTACAAATGTACAAGTTGTATAAAAATGTATTCTTCATAAAAATTGTTTGAGCGATTTGTAATTTTAATGTGTATTTAAAAAATAATATATTTGGAAACAATAATTAACCATAGAATAAAATTCGTTACCAATACACAATTATATTACACAGAACCATAGTTAATTTGTATGTAAACTACTTTAGTAGAATACATCATCATCAGCTAATTACACGTCCCCACTGAGGGACTCGAGACTGTATAGGGTGTACAGGCCTTAGTCGTCCACGCGGGCCCAGTGCGGATTGACCGACTTCACGCCACCTTTGAAACTCTTCGCAGGCATGCGCAGGTTTCACCGCGATGTTTTCCTTCACCGTAATAGCGTCGGATAAACGTACATATAATTTTCGAAAACACATTGATACGTGCGGGATTTGAACCTGCACCCTCTAGATCGGAAGGCAGTCCACACCAATGAGCCACCGACGCTCTTATAATACCTTCTGTTTATATATAATACAAAACGTAAACATGTTTAGTAAATTAAAATAAATCGCATGCGATTACGGATACATAATTCTAACTTGATAGAATACTTAATAATTATAGCAGAATACATAACAATTAACTTTTGTAATACTAAAATACAAAACGCCCATTACTTTTCAAAAATACATACAAGTATTCAAAATAATAGCATAACTAAGGCTAAAGATTCATATATTTATACATTACTGATACGATTATAATTTTAAAAAAGACCCAAACCATAATTAAATTTCACTAAGAGACAAGATATAAACATATTTTATAATAGCTGTGCCCCACCGTATAATATATTCTCCCGCTGTCAAACGTAGACTATATTAATCGCTTCGTGAAGCACGCAGCTTTGATAAGCGAGCAGCACGCTTCCCGAAATTACTTTATTTTCACAAAACAAAGTGTTTTCTAAATTGAAAGTAGCCCAATTTTTCCTTATTACATCAGCTACCTGCTGATAAAAGTCCCGTCAAAATCGGTCCAGCCGTTTCAGAGATTGCCCGGAACAAACAGACACACAAACAAAAAAATGTGTTATTTATTCACATGTATGTAGGCATACATATGAATAAATAACACTTTTTTTTATGAATCGGCTATTTCCATTTTATACATTTAATTCAGTAATACGTGGAGCATTACGAGAACGGCCATTGACGAAAGTTTTTGATGGACCTGTAACTTGCGAAAGGTCGCTGTCGTAGGCTGGTTGAGGTAAGCGGCAGAGCAGAATATCTGGCGCACAATGGACATATTTCCATCAATAGACTACAGTAGTTTGAGGGAGATATAGTTTTTATGTACATTGTATTTTTACTCTTTTGTTCTGTAAAAGTTTCATGAACCTTGGACCCTTTAACTGGCTCTATTATCCGGCAAATGCAAAGTTCAAATTACATTCTTCTATTACGTATTCGTGTGTACCCTTACTATAGACCGGTGCGAAGAAATTTTAATGATTTCACTTCATCTAATTGAATATACATTGCTGGTTAGATAGGGTTAGGATAGGTTAGAACTGTTTTAATTCATCAACACCTAGCAATGTATTATAAATTAGATGAAATGAAACTATTCAAATTATTACACACCTACTTATAAACAGCTGGTCATTTCGCATTTTATATTAAGTTCGAAAATTTTGATTCACGATAAAAATTACTTCACATAATCTTATTTTGTATACATTGCTGGCATTTATATCACAATTAAGTTATATCCTTATTTAACCCTATCTAAGTTAGGATATAACTTATTTAATACATAAACAGCTAGCAATGTATTATAAATTAGATTTTATTAGATTTAATGAAACTTTGCACCCCCATTATAAACAGCTGCTTATTTCCAATTTTTCATTATGTATAGAAATTTTATCTTACATAAAAAAACAATTACGCTTTCTCCAATTTACATTCTTTTCTCATCTCAGCCAGCCTACGCCTTCTGTGTATCAACGGCACAAACCCCCAAAGCGCCGCCCCACTAATCAATATGAAACCTAGCGTCACAAACAGCGACTTATAACTCTTAGTGTATTCAAACCAAAAACCGCATATGGGCGGCCCAATCAACTGCAGAATACCATTCATAAATAAACTTATACCGTACGAAGACATCAAACGCTCGGTGCCCAGCATTTCTGTCATCACCAAAGCGGTCACCCCCACATTAATCCCTGACGCGATACCGAAAACCGAACAGAAAACACTGATAGCCAAATAACTCGACACTAAAGGTATCATTGCTAAACTTATTCCGGACAAAAGCAGACCGAATATGAAGAAGTACCTCTTCGGTGTCAAAACAACGTCAGATAACGCCGATCCGCCTATTCTACCCACCAGATCCAACGCCGATATAATGGACAATAAATACGCGCCAAGAGACTTATCAAACCCACACTCCTGAGCGTAAGACGGCACTAAAATGATGAAATTCGTATACGATATGGCGCATGTACAATTCGATATCAATATCACAAGATATATCGGATCTTTTAGCAGTTGCACATCGAAATATTTACTAGGTTCCTTCTTAACATTGTCGTCTTTTCGTCTCTTTATACAACCACAGCAGTACGTAATTGGTGCGAGGCTATCTGTTACCGACCTCAAGCTGAATTGAGAGGCAAACTCGCTAGGTTTCTCAAATGCAGACAAAGTTGAACCGTGAAACGGTGTCGACATGTACTGAAAACTGGAGGTAGACGGACTTCGTTTCGGCGTTTTGGGCACAGCCAACTTTTTGCTGAACGCCTCCGTGGAATTCACTCTGCTCGTCTTACCTTCTGGCACCGATTCGAGAAGCGATGGGTTGCTCGGCAGGTGTGTTTTCGACATATGTTGAAGGCCGTGCTTCGAGGATACAGGCGTGGTTTTTCTCTGTCTTTCTTCGTTTCTTGTGGCCACTTGAACAGCGCTAGCTGACCGTGCGAAGTGGTCCAACTTCGGCGAGTACTTCTCTTCGAGATTCGCGTTGGAGTTGTTCTTGTAAATGGGCGGCGAGCCGTTCGGGTGTTTCTCACATGACGGCGTGATGTCTTCAGGGGTGAGCATTAGCTTGGGATGGTCCTCCATGTCCCCTGCTTCTTCTTCGACGAACGGTTCCAACTGGAAGGAGAAAACTTTTGTTAACCGTCTAATTAAGTCAATTTAGCTGAGACCAACAGATAACTTAGACGCTGTGTTGTCAATGTTCAGTCTTTTCGAATCATCCATTCTAAGTGAGTTCGAGAAAGGCCCCATTGGGTGTGAGCGAGACCGCGGGCTATGAACCGCTTCGCCCACACGCCTTGCTACGCCAATGTGCAGAGATGACTTTGCACAAGGTCTCTTATAGCCACTTACCATCAGATGTCTGCTTTTTTGCATATTGACAAAATATACAGGTACAAAGCCTCGATAAGTATCATTTAATATTAATTTCACTTCATATAATTCATTATACATTGTCGACTAAGTACATTAGATCAGGTGACATTGGAACTTTTTCATAAGCAGTGAGCCATGTAGATATTATAACTTTTGAATTATGTTATGGAAAAAATTGTTCGTAGGTATTTTTGCAAACAAGTTTATATAATTTAAATAATATGTGATCTTGATTAATTATTGTTAATAAAAATCATTATATTTATATCTGATTCCAATACTTTTTAGATGTGTTTATTGTAATGTCAGTAAGGATTAATTGTATATATTATTTAGCTACATTATTGCATTAGGCCTAAGGCCTGTAATGATAATGTATGTATTGAATAAATAAAAATAAATAAATAAATAAACTTAGACCAGTGGAAATTATACGAAACATCACACACTACTATACGAACAATTATACGAACAGTGCACTTTGACAACTAAAAGGTAGTTATCTGATAAAATGTTTTTCAAGTGAGAATCTAAAAAGCAAGTTTAATGGCAAATACTTCAGATTACACTATGTATCTTCTTCAATATAGATATTTCAGTGAATTTATAATATTATATTCACACGCAGTAAAACAAAACCTAAAAACGCGGAGCACATTGAGGTGCCGCGCATTAAAACTTTATTATTCCAACATAAAAAGTATTATCTAAAAAAAATAGGGTAAAAAACCTTTTTTTAAACAAGCCTTCATTTAATTGTGGTAAATAGAAAAAAAACTTTTACACTAAAACATTCACTGTTAACTTGTAACGTCATTTCAAATTTAACACATTTGACACAATTTATATCAGCGTCGGTGGCTCAATGATGTGACTGTCGCCTTCCTACCTGAGGTTCAAATCCCGACACGTTCCAATGTGTTTTCGAATTTTCGAAAATATATGTACGTTATCCGACGCTCTTACGGTGAAGGAAAACATCGTGAGGAAACCTTCATGCACGCCTGCTTAGAGATTCGAAGGTTGTGTGTGAAGTCGTCCAATCCGCACTGGGCGCGCGCGGACGACTAAGACCTAATCACCGTATACGGGTAGGCTCGTGCCCCTCGGTGGGGACGTTAATGAGCTGATGATGATATGCTATAAACCAACTGATGCGATGGGTAGATTTTTGAAGCGGACACTTTTTGCGTGAGATTATCCATCTACTTTATTGTTTATCTATGCAGTCACTACACAATCACGTCGTCAGTTATTTGAGAAAGTCTAGCATCAGTCGATCTGATCTATAATCTCTCTTCAACATATCGCAGTCCACAGCTGAACATAGGTCTCCCCCATTTTGCGCCAGACATCCCAATCCTCCGCTTTTCTCATCCAGCCTCCACCAGCGGCCGCCCGCAAGTCGTCAGTCCATCGGGCCGGAGGGCGTCCTACGCTACGCTTGCCGAGACGCGGTCTCCACTCCAGAACTCGTCTGCTCCAACGGCCATCGGTTCTGCGACATACGTGACCAGCCCACTGCCACTTCAACTTGCTGATCCGGCGGGCTATAATCTGATTCTTATTAATCATCAGCCTAAAACGACCCACTGCAGGACACAGGCCTTCCCGCACAGCGTACCTATTTGATAAGAATTCAAAAACAGACTAAGTACCCACTCCATAAGATAATCAAAACTCAGTTTCAGAGATAAAATAATGAATTTATTAATATAAATTGCTGTACACACAATTGTTAAATAAACAATGTTAAAATACAAGAAAAATGAATAAAAAAGTACAATTAATCTATATATTTACGTACTATATTAAACAATTATATAAAGGAGTACATCTCGCTATATAAAACCGAGGAAAATTACACTGGAATGGTAAAAATACATAAAAAATATACAATGATTAAAAATTATCACATAATACCTTTGTACAATAAGAAATATATTTTTTCTAGTAAATAAAATTATTAAATCGATATGCGTTTCGTTTAAGACCTAAACATCGAGTACTAAGGCCCGAACCAGACTCAAGCGTTGATCATTCCGAACCGGTGGTAGAGTCACAAAAAAATATGATAATAATAACAATTGACGATTCAAAAGTATCTGTAACAGATTTATTTGAATAAAGATTTCTTTCTTTCATTACTTGAGTAGAGTTGGACGTATTTACGCATAAAGGATCCAACCCACAAGGAAGTCAAAAATGAGATAAGTATACCAAACTGGCCTCTGGGGTGTATATTCGGTACTCTCCACCATTCGCAATAAAATACCAAACCGTATTTTCATAAAAGTGGACTTTGTTTTACATGTCGTTTCATTGATCACTTTTGTTTATTTGCAATATTGTATTTTTAAATACACTGAAACCAATAAATATTAGGTCAATTGATGTTAGTGAGCAATGACGTCACGTTTCAATAATCTCATACAAAATATATGGAAACGTTCCTTTTTGACAGTTCATAAAAAGTGCGTCAACGATTAGTGGTGTCAAATACCCAATTAGCCTTTAGTAAAAATACCATCAATTATAACGACCATCGATTAATATGTAAATATATAATATTAACATATTAATCGATGGTCGTTACCATCCCACATGTATGGCCCTTACGTTTTTAAGTTACTCAAACACGACTCAGTCTCCTTGGATTCAATATAGAGAAAATATCCATTCAAAAGTAATGATCTCAAAATAATATATCAAATTAAATCCAATACACTTGAATCCTTTTTGATAATATACACTTATTATACAATAACTAATGTGCAAATAAAATTTAAACTTCTAACTTCAATGTCTCAAATGTGTTTTGTGAGTTGATCCATTTGTGTAAATACGTTCAATTAGAAAGGAATAGCGCATAAATAGCACCGTCCCTTTCTAATTGAATTAAATAAGATCAACATTGAGTCTCGTTCTAGAATACAGGCCTTAATGTAGGTTTCCCGATAGCTAGGTGGTAGACTCGGTATTGATCGTCTAGGTAGGTACCACCGTAGTGCCAGATACCGTCCTGGTAATAAGTTTCGGGATGAGGCACTGTGGCTAGTGAAATTACCGGATATAAGAGACCTAACATCCGTACGGTCAGGACGCTCACCTGATGGTAAGTGATACGCCTGACCATGACAGAGCGGCATTAAAGAGAGACCAACAATTGATAGACAGTTATCATCCTCTATCAATGCCGCACGTGTACTAGGAGCCCAAAGTTACACGAGATTAACTTTACCCGTGACTAGTCGAGTGTGTGTCGGTCGCCAGAGCCTCGTCCGTTAGTCGGACCGAAAGATTAAGTGAGCTTCTTTTATCGACCTTCAAAACCACTTGTACCCAAATATTTTCTATGACATTACCTTAGATAACAATAAACTAACAAATGCACAATCTCACTCAAAGCATCTGCGGCAAAAGTCTGCCCCACAGATTTCCCAATACAGGAGATGGGGCAAGCCGCGTTTAAAGCTCAACGAGCATACACTGGCTACCAGTTTACGCTCTGTGAGACGAGTCAAGACGCACGAATATTAGAATAAATTACCGATTTTTTCCAAAATGCCATCCTGTGCAATTGTAATATGCCATCATCGCAATTAATCAGTAAATTTACCAAGAAAAATAATATCTTTTCACAGGTAAGAACCGAAAAGAAATTGCGATCAACAATCACGTCGCTCGCTACATGTCATACTGACATTACTATGCTCGTGCTTTTGATTTTGTACCTTTTTAATGATGCGTTAAGGTCGAAATTTTAATGAATATTTTTATGTCATTAAGTCAACGCTGTGTCAAGCGACTCGGACACTTCTGTGGTTGATATTTCTTCGTGATTGTGCGTCTATAATAGTTTATGTTTATTTAGGGCATTACCTACGACGTCATAGTGTTAAATTATCAACAAACACACTTTGTACCCTTAATTTTTATCATTTCAAAACTTCACTTATTAATATTATATAAGATACTTATTAAAATAGTTTTTCATCATTATTAATATATACATGCATCATTATATTTTTATATGTGGATTAAATAACAAAACAATATTAATCGTTTAGGGATGTAATGAATTCCATAATGAGCGCTACAGATTTCTATTTAAGCCCAGTCAATGTCCCAGTTCGGTTTTGAGACTCGAGGTAAAAATGTAGCCAAGTTTTCATTAAACCTTTTTATAATCTTCTTCAACCTATTGCAGTCCACTGCTGGACATAGGTCTCCCCCATTTTGCGCCAGACATCCGGTCCTCCGCCTTTCTCATCCAGCTTCCACCAGCGACCGCCCGCAAGTCGTCGGTCCATCGGGTCTTTTTATAATATTAAACTTATTCTAACTTGAAAATGTACATTCATGCCAATTATATAGCACTAATAAAATTAATGATATACATTATTGAACACAGTTGACACAAAAAGTCATCATTAAGATTTTAATTTGTGCAATTTTGCTAAAGTATATGTAAATTGTGCGTAATGAACAGACAAAAATCGTGCAAAACAGACGGCATTGATTTGAAACTAAAACATATTACTGAATAAATATTACATGGTTTACACAAAAAAATATAAATTACAGTATAAAAGAAGGTGATTAAAAATATATACAAAATATCCTTTCTTAACCCCCCAAACACATATATCGGAAAACCACTACTACCATCGCTTACAAAACATACATCATCCCTAAGTACTTGCACATAATAACCATAACTCTAAACCATTTTAATACATTGAAACCAAAAACTTCAAACAAATTTGGAATATTTAATATTATAACATTGAATATTTATGATAAAATTATTTTGGAATATTTCTAATAAATCAATTTTGAATATTTTTGATAAAATCATTTTCAAAATTTAATGATAAAATTCACCCAATCCCAACTTTTATCTAATTCTTTGATATTCGCATACTCGCTTCTAAAACTATACAAGATGTTCCCAAATCAGTCACTACGATAACAGTACGTCACTTATATTTCCGTATATTAAAAACATAACCCTTTTCGCAATCACACGCTCAATCGTTCGCTCAATCCCGAGATATTCTTTTTCATCATACATAGCGTGAAAATTTAAGTAGAAAGAANTAGGTCTCGATGGATGCACTAAAACAATTACGAATGTATTAGCTGATATTCACACATCGCCATCAGAATAAAAACACTGTGATCACTAAAACTCTTTTTGGATCATCATTGTTGTATTATTAAGTATCTATATATATGTTAAATATATAGACACTTAATATCTAAAAGTTGTATCGGGTGACGGGCGCAGTGCGGAATTGATGGAGAATTATAATCAGTTGTTAGTCTCATTCAATGCGGCTCGGTAATGGCCAGGCGTATCACTTTCAGGTGAGCAACCTGAACGTCCCGTACACTTTGTTATATGAAAAATATACTTTCAATCTTTTGTTACCCTTCATAGGAATCTTGTTTTTATTTGTGAAGAGGCATACATACACCACATTTCAACTACTTTAATACTTTTGTTAGATTTTATAATCTCCCCGGCCGGACAGATCAGATAGGTTTAGAAGTAAGATCCAAATGCTTACTCTTCTCGATGCCAGGTACTCCATGCCTCTTGCAACTTGGTAAGAGAATGAGACGAGATCTTTCTGTGTCAGGGTTTTTTTCTCTTTCAAGGGGCTCTGTGTCTGATTCATATCTGAAAAAAGAAGATAATTATCGTTTAATCGTCATTTCTTATAAAAATCGACGTGACGAGAGGTGGTGATTCGTCATTATAAAAATGACGAATCACCACCTCTACTCATACCGCAATGTCGTAAGTAATGACATATCAGCTTTTAACGTTCGTATACAGGGTACAGGCTTTCCCACCCAGGGAAATCATCATCATCATCAGCTCATTAAACATCTCCTCCGAGGGGCACGAGCCTTTTAGAGTACCGCGGTGGTAGTTCCATATATGTCAATAATTCTCTCTCTCGTCAACCTATCGCAGTCCACTGCTGGACATAGGTCTCCCCCATTTTGCGCCACATGTCCCGGCCTTCCCCTTTTCTCATCCAGCCTCCACCAGCGACCTTTCGCAAGACGTCGGTCCATCGGTTCGGGCATCCTACGCTACACTTGCCAAGATACGGTCTTCACTCTAGAACTCATCTTCAACGGCCATCGGTTCTGCGACATACATGACCAGCCCACTGCTTCTATAACTTGGTTATCCGGCCTGCTTGGTATTTCTGATCTTATCCCTAAGAGTAACTGTAAATAATTAAATAACAAAAATGCGTCTGTGGTCTAGTGGGCACATTTCAGGCTGAATCACCTGATTGTCCCGAAATAAAGATGTTTCCGCGCTTCCGAGGGCACGGCAAACTGTCCCGCCCAGCTAAAATCTTAGGATGGTAATCGTTAACACCTACCAATCTGTATTGGGCCTGCGGCTGGGTTACAGCCCAATCTTTCCATGGCTATACTGTGTAGGAAGGAATTGTCACAGCAATGGGATGTAATAGGTCGATGATATTTATGAATTATGTATTATGATTTAATGAAAACTTACCGATTTCCAGGCCTGTGATTCCTGAGAAACTCCCGAAGGTTCCCGTTAGGCGCGTACTCCACGATGACGTACAGCGGTCCGTCCTGCGTGCAGCACCCCAGCAGGTTGATGATGTTCACGTGTTTGCCGATCATCTTCATCATCTCCATTTCGGACACGAGCGCCATCATCTCGGCGTCTGTGTGGCCCTCTGGAAGACAAACGTAGAGTTTGATTAGTCGTTAAAAATGGTTTAAGAGGAAATTAACAACTGAAAACAGTAAATTATTATTCTTCATAAAAAAATTAAAAAAAAGTTAAGTAGTCATGACTCTCTCTTAACTATGAAGAACAAGAAATTATTTTAGATGTGTACTTTTGGAGCGACTAAAGAGAACCTAGGTATATATACTCTTTGAATAAATTTGAAATATTGAACTTTTAATTCTTTTGAATGATATGTTTCATAAATAAAAAAATAAAAATTATTCATTTCGAAACGTGAGTCCATAGTGTTATTAATTAAAACTTAATTAATAAGATAAAGCTAAGTCTAAAATAACAATTTACACGCGCAATCCAAACGTAAAAAAAATTGCTCGATTAATTTCCGTGTCCGTTAACAAAGTTTATATTAATATAACATTTTTACCTTTCAACATCTTAACAGCGACGACAGATTTGACTCCAGGTTTCAAAATACCGATGCATTCTGCTTTCACTACTTTGCCAAATTCACCTTCTCCCAATACCTGATACATAATAAACATTTATTTATATCACTAAAAACTAAGTTTTTTCAAATTTCATTAATTCACTAGGTGGTAGACGCAGTACTGAGTCGTCTAGGTAGGTACTACCGCTGTGCCAGATATCGTCCCTTGAAATAGGAGTGTTGCACTTCTGTGTTTCGGGACAAGGGGACTGTAGCTAGTAAAGTTACCGGGTTTAAGAGATCTAACTCTGTGATCTCGGGCGCAGTGTGGCAGTGATGGAGAATAATAACTGTTTATCAGTTGTTGGTCAGGTGTGTCACTTACTATCAGGTAAGCGTCTCAAACGTAATGAACACTTTGTTACATAAAAAAAAAACATTATTTCGATAAGTTTGTACTCGGAAGACTTGAAGTCGAAAGGATATGATTATTGTGATATTTAGTGTTAAATGTACTTCATAAAAAAAAAACTTTGAGCAATGCGTCCTACCCGTGCTAACATACGCAGCTGAGACATGGACACTGACTGCGGGATTGGTTCATAAGTTCAAAGTCACTCAACGCGCAATGGAGCGAACTATGCTTGGAGTCTCTCTTAGGGATAAGATCAGAAATGATTTAATCCGTAAGAGAACTAAAGTTACCGACATAGCCCGCCGGATCAGCAAGTTGAAGTAGCAGTGGGCTGGTCACGTATGTCGCAGAACCGATGGCCGTTGGAGCAGACGAGTTCTGGAGTGGAGACCGCGTCTTGGCAAGCGTAGCGTAGGACACCCTCCGGCCCGATGGACCGACGACTTGCGAAAGGTCGCTGGTGGAAGCTGGATGAGAAAAGCGGAGGACCGGGATGTCTGGCGCAAAATGAGGGAGACCTATGTCCAGCAGTGGACTGCAATAGGTTGAAGAGTACTTCAAACATATTATTAAATTTCTTGCTTTAGCAGTCCCCTATTACTTCAAGTTTCTCACTCTCTCTGTCTCTTGAAGAAGAAGAAGCCTGTTTGTTATAATGCCAGTGAACAGTATCCCAGAGGTCAAGAGTTTGACCCACGACCCACCGCATAGTGAAAGTCACTTTGTGATTATTTCCAGTTTGTTTAGAATATTGCGGTCTGACTCACCTGATTGTCCGAAAATAATGATGACTTTCGTACTTCGGGGGGTATATAGAGCCGTTGGGCCTGCTATAACCTTAGGATGGTAGACGTTAACACCACCAATCCGCATAGGACACGCGTGGCAGTTACGACCCAATCTATGCAAAGCTATGCTGTGCAGTGAGGCCTGTGCCCTGCAGTAGAACGATAATAGGCTAAAGATAATGACAATTGTTTAATCTTGTTTCTACCTTTCCGATGTTGAGAGTGTCTCGCGCGACTTCCCAGTCAATATCCACCGGCAGTTCATATTCTGACATCATCATCATTGAGTCGCTGGTGACTCCTTGAACTTGTGACAGCTTCTGCTTCTCGATCTTCACTACTGGCATTAGCTGCAATACGAATACATTTGATGTACATTTCATGTCTGTTTTATATAATTTCTTGGCAATTTGATGTATAAAATAAGTTTGTAATAAACGTTCAACACATTTTACGTCATGTAACAACTGTTAATAGCTATATTCATAACACATTTGATCCCGATAAGAGACAAGTGTAATTTCGACCTTTGATTAAAGATGTTAAATCAAACACATTGATCACATCATTAACTGTACTTTCCTTTTATAGTATGTTTCTGACGTTATGTTTTTACAATGAAGACAAAATTTTTTAATCAGTTACCACCGGATGTATTTGATAGGTGTTTTTATCCCGAATATTATCAAAATCAAATACATTAAACTAATTACCAGCCCATCGCCCGTCGCCGTTGGAGACCCATTGAGCTGCGGTTTCTCCACCGTGACTTTCTTCGTCCAGTGCGTCACGATCACTGCCCTGGCCGTTTCTATCGCCAGCTGTTTCTTTATCTTTTCTCGCTTCAACTTCTTGCAAATCATCACCACTATGATGGCTGCTACGAAGAACAACGCTCCTAGCACTGCTGTGAGGATGTTGATGAGCAGAGTGTGCTTTCCATGATCAACAAGTTCTTTGTCGGGTAATGCTGTAAATTGAATTATGATCTATTTATTGTTCAGATAATCTAATTGTGATCTCATTTAAAAATAAAATTTAATGATATTTTAATAGTAAACTTGCAAATAAAAATATCATACTAAATATTTTATAAAGCAGGGGCGTAGCTACCGCCGTATTTGCCGTATCAATTATACGGGGCCCCCGGGCCACGGGGGCCCCCAAAGTGTGTAAGGAAAAAGAATACTTTCTAATTTATTTTATTTTACAAATGACAAAATTCTATAAAGCAATTCCTTTTTTTCCCGCCTTAAGCATGCGTTCAAATGTTGGCAACACTCTACATCATTATGGCGGGCTACGGGACTTCCCCGTTTTACTTACTTTATCTTTAACTCAGCGGGGAATCCCCGGGAATCCTTCATCGATATCACGATGTACGTGTACGTTGTTGTACTTTACATTAGATGTTAAACCACTGAGTGCAGTGCACTGTTTATTTACGAGCTTTATATAAATGTGCATTACATTGTAATTCAGTACAAACAATATTGTTCTTCTGGTTGAGCAGTATTAGTAGCGATTTGTAAAAGAAATGAGTGAAAGGAAAAGAGATGATCCCAGCGGCGCTGAGAAAAAAAATTAAACAGAAAAGGGACGAGGTTATAAAAAAAGTGCCCAAAATTTCTTCATTTTTTCAGAGACAAGATACTGTGAGTGATCCGGAAATAGAAGAAAGCCACACACACACACATACTCTATCGGATGTCCATCCAGAAATCGAGGAACCACAAGTCAGCGATTCTGATATATCTGCAGATTGTAATATAATTTCATCAGATAGAGGAAATTTTGGTGATTTATTCCATTAAAGAACTCATTGAATTATTGCTAGTAAAATTCAATAGTCTTGCATCCAGTTTTCCCGAGGTAATCACAGCATGCTTTTTATTCTTGACCCTTCCAATTACAACCGCAACGGCAGAAAGAAGTTTTTCAAAATTAAAACTAATAAAATATTACTTAAGAACTTCGATGGGACAAGAACGGCTGTCAGACGTCTCACTATTGTCCATAGAGGCAGAAACTTTAGAAAAACTAAAATCATCATCAGCCATAAATGATTTAATAAATCAGTTTGCCGAAAAAAAGGCAAGGAGAGTGAATGTTTAAAATTCGATTTTATTTGTAAAATGGGTAAATTATGTGATTAATAAATATTTCTTCTCACAATATTTTTTCTTCTTTGTGAAAAATCTACCTCCCATATAAGGGCCTCCAAAAAAATTTTTATACGGGCCCGACAAGGCACGCTACGCCACTGTTATAAAGGATAGGTATAGGTAAGGATAGGCTTGAAATAGTGATAAATATTTAATTAGTATAGCTTATGGTATTTCAAATCAAATCGAAACTAACGCTACTAAACTAACGCAGTTCAAAATAGTTAATCTTAAACCATTTGACTGCCAATAACGCATTAAGGCACCAGACACAATAGATTTTCTTTTGTGTCTGGATTCCCGGCGTCCAATGGGTTAATCTGAAATAGAGTCTAAAGTTTTAAAATCACTAAGATATAACTCACATTCTAAAACAGTCAGATAACCTTTGGCTGTTGTATTCCCAAGGGTGTTTAGAGCAACACAAACATACCAGCCTTCGTCGTCTTTCGTAACATTGTATATAGTAAGTTGTTCGGGTCTATCAGATGAATTGTCGCTCTGAAATATACAATTAAAAGTTAGGCTATCGAATATGTCTTTTTGTAAAGTTTCTTAGACGCACACACAACACACTTTTTTAAAAATTTAT
This sequence comes from Leucinodes orbonalis, assembly GCA_019425675.1. Classification (NCBI taxonomy): domain Eukaryota; kingdom Metazoa; phylum Arthropoda; class Insecta; order Lepidoptera; family Crambidae; genus Leucinodes; species Leucinodes orbonalis. The sequence continues at coordinate 101,054 of PQWD01004934.1, read as the reverse complement.
ATTGAATACACGCACACATAATGATACTTGTAATTGTACAAAATTTATTTCATGCTTTAATATCCAAAGTTTATATTGGTAATCGACAATATTTTCAGTTGTTTGTTTCGTTGTAAACAAAAATATTTTTTAAAATCTTATCAATAATTACGAAAGTCACTGCACTGCGTACCTGTCATGCATAATAAAATTTACTACAATAAATATTATTCAGCATGCACAATTCCAAAGCAAAGCATCAAACAACAAAGCCAAACATGCAAGCCCACACGTAAAATCCTCCAAACAGGTAATCCTATCCGTCAATCATAAAAGTAGGATTTCCCATTCAAAAGACAGCAACCATTAGGCCCTCACCACAACAATTTTGCTGCTATCATTATGAATAACGACTTCTTGCATCGAGTCAACGGCTTCAGTGTACAGATAGTCATCTTTACTGAAGAACATCCAGTACACGTAAGGGTGCAAGTCAGTGAGGAACTCGCAGCTGAACTTGGCGGTCTCACCGATCAGCTTTGTTTGGTTTTCTGCACCTTGGGTTAGCACCGGCTTGGCGTATAACCTCTCTATAAGGTTAAATTTGTGTAACATTAATATTCGACCCCAAGTTTGCAGGATGGTTGTTAGTCACATACATAAAAACCTCTTCTTATAAAAAAGATCAGTTCTCAAGCCTCTAGAGTTGAAGAAATATTTGGAAATTGATTGATAATAATTTATATAAAAGACAAACATTCCGGGTGTATTTGTCTAAAAATGTGCTTCCATCACCATTAAGTATGTAGTGGTAATTAACCGACACCTTAAGTTTAACCAAATAGATTTAAGTCAGCGAATTTAGTAATTTATAAATAAATATAACAATCAATATGTTTACTGGTTTAACATACTGAGAAATAAAGTTTAAGTTCATTCTCAAAACTACAAATTTGCTGCCCATACTTTAAGACCTGTTCAAAAATTGTTAGACACGATATTCTTTTTGGGTAAACTGTTTTAGTAAACTTTTCATATTTAGTATATTAACTTTACGAGTTTTCCCTGCGATTACTTCCACCTTGTATCTTCCTTATTATCTATGACTGTATCCATTATCAATACAATATTCATTTTATACGTTACATTACAATTTAGTTAACCGTACATACATTAGTCAATTACCACCACCATAACAGATGTGATTGTAACCTGCACAGTTTTTTCGACAAGTATCGTTTTATTTTGTGGTCTGCCCTCCGAATCCATCACAGTCTGATTGGATGAGCGGAGCCAGTAGACCAGAGGTTCCAGGTCGGAGATGGGTGGGCACGACAGCTGTACTGTGTCGTTGACTAGCACGGTGATGTTCCCAGGGTATCCTTCCTTAATGTACGGTTTCGATGGGTAGCGTTCTACAATACCCGTGTTTACGTTTAGAAAAGAGATTGTAATTTATAGAAGAATTTAAGTAATGGACAAACTTACAGACAGTTCAAAATTTTAATGAGTAAGGATTACTAGTTTTATAGGAAAATATTTATATAAGGCTTCTCTCCAAACGTTTGTGTCCCAATTTGAACTTGAGTGTACATTTTTCATGAATTATCCTATAGATCGGGATATCTGGCGCAGAATTGGGAGAACTATGTCCAAAAGTGGAAAGCAATACGAGAGAGTGCATTTTCTGGACCAATATTTTTAATCTCCTATCCTCTTACATTACAATAATAGAGCAAATCTTTCGAATTTTGCAATAATCAGAACTCATTTGTAAAAATATTATCATTTCACTTTATGTGTAATTAGAATTATTAGGCAAAAATTGACATACCTTGAACCAGCAAAGTAATAGTATGGCTTATGCATCCCAACTCATTGCAAACGGTGCAAGAATAGTTTCCGTTATCAGTTTTTGTTAGTTCTTCTAAAGCCATAGACCATTTTCCGTATGAAGGCTGGAAGTACCGCCTTGATACTTCTTTTCCATTCTTTTTCCATGTTATGTTTGGAGTTGGGTTTCCTTAAAGAGAACACATAGTTAGGCACCAATAGTTGAGAGCGTCGGTGGCTCAATGGTGTGGACTGTCGCCTTCCTACCGGAAGTGCTGAGGTTCAAATTCCGACACGTACCAATGTGTTTTCGAATTTTCGAAAAATATATGTACGTTATCCGACGCTCTTACGGTGAAGGAAAACATCGTGAGGAAACCTTCATGCACGCCTGCGAAAAGATTCGAAGGTTGTGTGTGAAGTCGTCCAATCCGCACTGGGCCCGCGTGGACGACTAAGGCCTAATCACCCTATACGGGTAGGCTCGTACCCCTCGGTGGGGACGTTTAATGAGCTGATGATGATGAATAGTTGATTATTTACTCTTAACTCAAATGCAAAATATCTAAATTAAAATAAATCTTATACTAATATTTTGTATATTATTTATTTATATTGAATCACTTTAGTAGTTAAAGACAATATTGAGACTAGGAACGTCGTTCTAAAAGAGTGCTTTTTAGCACTTCCAAAAAATGAAGAAAAAATTAAAATAGGACTTTAAAATTGAGATGTGGTAAAATAAGTTAAAATACTACCTTCAGCTGCGCATTTGAGTCTTATAGAACTGCCAGCGGGTTTCATTTCCATAGAATACATTCTAGAAGGATGCTTGAACTTTGGTGCGAATTTTTTTATACTGTTATCCACGTGGCCGTAGCTAGGATGGTCTTTTTCATTCTTATCGTCATTGTCTTCGTCTTTGTATCTGCTATCACTTCTACTGTCGATGCTTGCGTTAACTTCATCTATTGTATTATTATCGACGAGTGCACTGTGTTGCGACAGGATTTCAGGCATCGATCTTTCCATATCCATGTCTGATTGATATTCTAAAACAGATTAGATTTATAATTGTAGCAAAAAATCTGCACGACTTTACCAACTGTGTCTTTAAATTATGTGTGACTATTTCTAGCAAGCAAAGTCATATGTTGGACAAAAGTTTATCGTCCTAGTTTAGTTTTTATTACAAGTTGTCGTTCGTTCAATTTATATGATTTATTCTTCTGTTATATCACTTGAAATTAAACAACAGCTCTGTTTTTTTAAATTTTTGGAACCAGGTCAGCTTAGTGCCAAGGCTCTGCAAGAAAGTGGCAATATGTCGCAAATAGAAGCAAGCGCTTACGTCCATACACTCTCGTTATGTTTAAGATTATGGTTACAAATAGATTATTTACATTAAGCTCGATTCTGCTGTTCGGCCATTGCCAGTAACATTTTATCGACATCTTTATTAACCAGATGTGTAAACAGAGCCAAAATGTGCAAATGCACCATGTCGTCGATGCACGGAATATTGTGTTCATGTGAGAACACCAATTATATTTTTGGAGGACATGTTGGCAGTCAAAACAACTGACTTCCCGTGTGAAATCATTGCAAGATTAAACCTTCGAGGGCAATTTGAATTATGCATTTGGAATTTATTTATGGATTTTTCCATGTTGACTCTGGCACTGTGTTTTAAGTTTGTAAATTAAACCTAAGTATTAAACAAGATTAAGACGGCTTATCCAAATCTACCCGGGAAGGCCTGGTCCCTGGAATGGGACGGTATAGGCTGATATATATATGATGGCTTATCTCTCAGTCACAAATAAAGAAATCCGGAATGTCTTCCGGATTAGGATGGCTCCTACGTATCATATAACAATAAAAAGAATAATAATAATTATCATGAAAAATTCCATAAAGATACATATGGTTTTGATGATTATGTTGCTATAACCTTGCGTTGAGTCAGAAAGTTTGAAAATGAAAATGAAAAGTGTTTATTCAGTTTAGGTCCTTATAGAACACTTATGAATGTCAAATGAAGCTACCACTGGTTCGGGAGGTAGTTTTCCACTGAGAAGAAACCAGCAAGAAACTCAGTAGTTACTCTTTTCAAAAAAATTGTGTTGAATACAGATTCATTTGTAATCAAAATAATTATATAAAGCAAATTATATTTTCAATTTTTATCGTATTATGTATTGGTAGAAATATAATAATCTACAAAAGTACTATTAAGCAGTTAAGTATTATATAAATTTAAATAGATGACAACAAAAAAAAACAAAAGTAGTGCAGGCGTGGAAATCAACATGTCCATGAGTTTTTATCATTTATATAATCTTCAACATAGTAAGCTTTTTTATTAAAATAGACTTTACATGAGACTTAAACTTATGCAGGGGTAAATCAATTACATATTGTGGTAGCTTATTAAATATTTTAATGCTTAATCCCACAAATGAGATTCCAACCTTATGCAATCTAAGATTTGGAACAGCAAGTTTGTGTTTGTTCCTAGTGTTCAAACTATGATTATCTGACTTTTTGAAAATACATGTAAATTTTTGTGTACATAGATGTTTTTTTTACCTTTTAAAATATCATCACTGCTGTCCATCCTCTGCCTCAAAGACACTCTGAACTCCTTACTAGTGTCGTTGGTGCTTTGACACGCATATTCTCCAGCATCTTTGGGTTGGAAATTTCTTATACGTAACCTGTAACAGAAAATTATACATAAATCTTTGAAAGGCAAATAGCATAGAAAAGAGTTTTCATATAGGTAAACAAACGAGCAGACAATTCCCTTGATGTTAAGTGATATCCATGACCTGCCAGTATTCTGAAGGAGCAATAGATGCGTTGCCAACCTTTAAAAGGTAAAATAAAGGGATGGGATTTTGGGTCTCTGATAGTTTTTATCACACAATGCAAGCGTTGGGTCACACGTTTTCACAGAAACCCTTAGGCCTAGAAGAAGTATTAATCTCCTACACTTAAGTATGCAAATCAATGATGATGATGCAGCCTCAAATGATCACTGGTGAAAGAAGAAACCCCTAAGGATTTCCACGTGGACCGATCCCAAGTAGTTGACATCCATCTGATAGCTGCTAGTTTGGAGACGGCCTACGCTTCTTTTTCGTGGACGCTAGCTGCGAACCTTTCCACCCCATCCATTATCTCGCCCAAATGTTACCCAAATTAGTATCTCCCAAACTCAACGTTAATCGTTAAATGTGAATGTAATAAATTGCGTGTGTTTGTGTAAATTAGTTTAAGATTCCCAACATTGCAAAGATTTCGAAGAGCTCGACAATGCTCAACTATTTCGTGTTGTTCGAGTTGCAGTGCTGGAATAGTTTCCAGTTTTACCTCAAACTCGCGTGTTTTCCCATGTACATGATATATTTGATGCGTTCGCTGACGGATAGCTTGTTTTCAAATGCTTCGAATAGACCTGCCGAGTAGGGTTGAACATGCAGCAAGGTTTGTCATTTTGATCAATGCTTTTCTGCATTAATTCATTCTAATTCAGTTTTACTTCCATAAACATGAAATTACTATATCTTAATGTACTGAGTCTTAATTGAACCATTATTTCAAAAGTAAATGTTTGTGTGTATGTTTGTTATTGCTTCACTTCTAAACAGCTGAATCGATTTTAATAAAATTTTGTTTAGGTATGGTGTACACAGAAATACAGTAACTTCTCTTTCGTATTTAATTTTTATGTACCTATGTACAATTTGTTTGTAATATTTCCACACTCAATGTAAGGTACATCTTCCACCTGTACGTGGTTATTAGTGTTATCTATATTTTTCAGTGTTATTGTTTTCTAAAGTCAATACCTAAATATTTTTTTTCTCTTTAGGTCTATAAAGAACACTTCATCATCATCAGCTCATTAAACGTCCCCACCGAGGGGCACGAGCCTACCCGTATAGGGTGATTAGGCCTTAGACGTCCACGCGGGCCCAGTGCGGATTGGACGACTTCACACACAACCTTCGATCTCTTCGCAGGCGTGCATGAAGGTTTCCTCACGATGTTCTTCACCGTAAGAGCGTCGGATAACGTACATATATTTCGAAAATTCGAAAATACATTGGTACGTGTCGGGATTTGAACCTCAGCCCTCCGGTAGGAAGGCGACAGTCCACACCACTGAGCCCTACTCTAAATAAATACGTAGAAACTTACGAATGTTAAATTGATTCTACCACTGGTTCTGACTGTTGTTGTCTAAATACGGCATATTGATGATAGATATAAAAGAATTGAGTAACTATAAAATCAGATTTTGAAACGCATATTATGCCATCCCTATTGAGAATATTATGACAGTTGTTTATGATTTATTGGTTGTGTTTCCATAGACTTTGGGTGCAAGCGTAAATATTGATGCAATCCGCCAATACTCGCACTGACGCCATGACGTCTTAATTTAGATATTACACTATTATGTGGTGGTATTTTAACTTTGTAAGTGAAAATGTTCATACAAGAAGGCTGTATTACCACTCTTGATATAACCTTTAATAATTTTCAATAAGACTCAATTACCTCTCTTGATAAATCCTTTAACTTTAAATTTTATATTTTGTTGATCCTTGATGAAAATTCAATTATTGTAAACTCCTTAAAGTATTCTTTTCTTTTCATAAATAGCTGCATATATATGTTTATCCTATAATCTTTTTTTATATATATTTCAAGCTAAACACTTTTAAAACATAAAATTTTAGCACTGTATGGTTGTATTAAAAGTAGTACTGTTTGTAGAGCTGTAAATTTGTATAAGGATAAACAAACGTAATATTGATTAATCCTAATTTTTTGTGGAACTTCTTATTGATAGCATTAGTTAGATAGAGTTACAGAAGCGGCTTCAAGAAAATTGTTGTCTTCGTATTATATTTCTAGGAATCATCATCTCCCGTTTGCAAGGGTCATGGCGCAATTTCACACCCAAATTATTCATCATTATGATTCTTCCTTCACATATGACTACCACGAGTTTCTTAGAACAGCATGTGTATGAAGTAACATATTTCTTGTCAGTATCGAAGTTGCGGGGGTTTCGATGGAATAGCGTCTAGTGCGTTCGGTTGAAGATCATAAGTCAAGCAACTATCGCAATGGTCACACTTCGGATGGGTGATCGAAAAATATTACCCCGAATCTCTTTGTACTTGGGAAAGCACGTAAGACAGGTCTCAGCTTAAAAGCCGATCTTAGGATGGTAGTCATTAACACCCAATAATTCGCATTGCGCCCACGCGATGGGTTACGGCCCAAATTCCTCATAACCATGTTGTGTGTGAAGGCCTGTCTCTGCTGTGGAACGTTATAAATATATATATGATGATTCCAATCATTATTTTCCCTCATCACTGCCCTGCCCGTCACCGAGTCGCCAGTTGTTAGATCTCTCATACCCGGTAATTTTACAAGCTACAGAGCCCTCATCCCGAAACACAGAAGTGCAAAACACTCGTATTACACGGGACGATATCTGACACTGCGGTCTTACTTACCTGGACGACTCAATACCGACTCTGCCACCTAGTTGTCAAATTTGAAAAAATGTATAAAAATATGCACAATTTTTGACTTTAATGAACACTGGATGCCCGAAGATCCTATATTTAAAGTAAAGTAAAGTAAAATTTATTCAGAAAACAATAATTACATTCATTGTTAAACAAAATTAAAAACAACAATTTTAAATTTATGCCATTGCACTGAATGGAAGACTACTCAGCGTAGTCAGAACAACCACAGGAAGTCCTGACGCTGGTCTTCCGTAGACACCGTTGATGAGGTAAGAGGAGCCACTAAGCCGCGTTCACCAACACAATGGTTTACAGCTATATAAAAAAAGATACAGATACATAAAAAACAATTTATATACGAACATAAATATTCATATGAATAGATTATAAAATATATAAATAATAAAATAACTTGAAACAAATAATAATAATATTTAAATTATGAACCCATTCCCGCCTAAATTTTTAAGTTGGTTTCTTTTTGACTTACATTTGTCTGGCTCCCGGCAGGATTTGTCCGTTCTTGTACCAATGTATCTGGACTCGCCTGCCCAAGCCACACATTAGTCTCAGCTGCTCACCATCGTCTACTTCTACCAGAGTGTGGGTACCATCTGGAACAAAGAAAGTGTTATTTTTACACGGGAAAAACTCAACTTTCGCATCTATATCTGTAAATATAATAGTTATTCATTTGTTGTGCGGGCTAAAGTTTAACACAGAGCATCACTGTATGTTGTAACTTATTATGTAACGATACGTCACAAGATAGTAACATTTTCGGAAGCACGCGTGAGTTAATTGCCTGGTTGTAAAGAAGCAGACGGTTGTAGGCTGGTTCCTTTGACATTAAAGAGCTTTGTATGACAATGCTGTATTAAGGGTTCCATCATCATTATCATCATTATCAGCTCATTAAACGTCCCCACCGAGGGGCACGAGCCTACCCGTATAGGGTGATTAAGCCTTAGTCGTCCACGCGGGCCCAGTGCGGATTGGACGACTTCACACACAACCTTCGAATCTCTTCGCAGGCGTGCATGAAGGTTTCCTCACGATGTTTTCCTTCACCGTAAGAACGTCGGATAACGTACATATATTTTTCGAAAAATCGAAAATACATTGGTACGTGTCGGATTTAAGGGTTTAAAACAATTTAAATAGTCCCTTTATAGTAAGTTACTACAAGGTAGAGACTTTAACAAAATCTGTAAACTTTTGAAGATATTTTTCATAATGAAATAAATATCAGACCACTGAGTTTATAGTACCGTGATTATTAATTTGTAGTTCATGAAAATTCACGTACGAGTGTTATGCCAACATAACATTATCTAAATTAAGATATTACGGAAGTCAAACAAGACACCAGTATATAAAATGAAGATCTATCCGGTGGCAGGGGCTCTGCCAACTGGATCCGTGCCGCAAAGTTCGCGATTCTAAGAAACATTGAAGGAAATACGACACAATTGGTAAAAGTACTCGAAATAAATATCAAGACTCGAACAGAAACAGTGTTTTGTTTATTTTAACACTCTGCAATATAAGCGGCATTTTTAGGTTATGGGTCTAAATATTTAATGAATAATGAAATTTGCCTATTGTTGACCAATATAATAAAAGCTAATAATGGGTTATGTGTTCATCATACTCGTAATATAAAGTATGTAGTCGAATGATGCATTACTCATGTAAAAGATTACAAAATATGGTTTTATATTATGAAACGAACATTCTATCTGAAACCAGTTTGACCTGGATGTCAATCGGCAAAACATTATCTTAACATTTTTTAATTTAAAATTCACTTATAGTCTGTAATTGCTTGTCTATATTGATAAACGGCCATACATTAATATGCCAGAAAGTATAAACGATGCTGATGAAAAAGCGGTCCTACCATTCATCCTTGAGGTACGCCAAGGCAAGTATGGATTGCAATTAAATTCTTTCTGTTGTACTTTACGATGTACGTTAATAGCTTTCAATAAAATTGAAACAGAACTTGCATTTAACATCGGGGTAAATGCAAAGTGTTATACAATTATGTTTGTTTGGAGTTTTTGCGATTAAATTTTATCCCCAGTATTACAGATAAGAAATATTGTTGGCGGTTTTGAAAATGTCAACCTCGGGTTAGAATCTAACTATGAGGTAAGTCTTCAAATGTTGAGTAAAAGGTTATTTGCCTGTTAATGATAAGTTGTTACTAAGAAGTCCTTAAACTTTTACCAGTCTAGAATAGGATATCTTTTTTTTGCTGAATAAACCAAACTGCGGCAGTTAAAGTGTCAAAAAGATTATTCTTAAAACTTGAATATTTTGTATACGAAGTAGGATGGAAAAAAGTTATATCTGTTTTGTGTGAACACTGTAAATAGAAACGAATATTGCACAGAGAGACATCACGGTTTCTAGATAATATTTAAAACACACCGTCCGTTGCGCATAAAACAATCAATATGAGAATTACTTTTCACTTAGCGCTGTCATTCCCAAGTCATAAAGATGCCGAGGCAGTGTGATGAATACTAAACGGGTTTTTGTATGGAGTCCGCGCGTCCCGTGTTTCCTACAGGATAGGCTGGGGCGTGTATGATTCTGATACGTGTATGACAACCTCATGTTTCTGCTTAACTGGACAATCAGGTGTTTTCACTGATTACCGTGCCAATTGTATCTTTCTGTTAAGTAAAGTATTGCAAGGAAATTTTGAGAAGTAATAAACCTTTGCAGTAGTCGGAATTAACCATTTTAATTATACGAAGAAACGACATTGGACGAGGAAAGAGACTGTTCAAAAACTATTAGAACGGCAAATTGTGTGTCAGCATCATCATCATCAGCTCAATATACGAGGAGCACGAGCCTACCCATATAGGGTGTATAGACCTTAGTCGTCCTCGCGAGCCCAGTGCGGATTGGCCGAATTCACGCACAATCTTTAAATTTCTTGCGTAGGTTTCCTCACGATGTTTTGCTTCCCCGTTGGAGCGGCGGATAAACGTACATATAATTTCGAAAAGATATTTGTACGTAGCAAGATTTAAACCTGCATCCTCTATTTCAGATGGCAACAGTCCACACCAATGAACCAATGACGCAATTGTGTTTTTTATTATAAGTAATGGTGTAATGTGATGACTGCAGATTTAGTACAATACATTTGACCCCACCTACTCACACCCTTGCTTTTGAGCACAGACTATCCTAGTGGAAGAGAAGTGCTCTAAGATGGAGCGAGCTTGCCTGGAAAAAGTTTAATCACCCGTTTTTTTAATGCCACAGGGTTGTATGTGGCCGGCAACACAGATGCAGGCAGATCATTCCATTCATTTGCAGCACGCATAATGAAAGTAGACGCGAAACGCTTAGAACGAATCGGGGAATGTCAACTAAAAACGAATTAAATTTTGCAGTACGCCTTTATACCCGACAGGCAGACGATGGGATCATTAACTCTTCCCGCGAGTGTCAAACCATTCAGCAGAGTACCGGTAGCTGGGCTCTCTCATTCAAGCTAGCCTTTATACTAGTAAAATTATTGGGTATAAGAGACCAAATATCTATCGTCTCAGGTGACGGACGCAGGGTAGTGTTGTCTGAAAATAATGACGAAATTATTGACAAAACAAACATTGATTTATTTGAAAATATATTATATTGTAAGTAAGTGGTGTGGGTATTACTAGGTGGTAGACCCGGCACTGAGTCGTCTAGGTAGGTACCACCGCAGTGACATATATCCGCCCGTGAAATGGAGAGATGCACTTTTGTGTGTAGCTAGTGAGCTACAGTGCCCTCATCCCGAAAATCCCGGTAATTTCACAAAATAATCGGGTATGAGAGACCTAACATCCGTTGTCTCGGGTGACGGGCGCAGTGCAGCATTGATGGAGAGTAATAACTGTCTATCAGTTGTTGTTCTCCTTCAATGCCGCTCTGTCATGTTTAAACGTATCACTTACCATCAGGTGAGCGTCCTGACTGTCCTGTTCACTTTGTCACATAAAAACATCAGTCACGGCCAGGTGTATCACTTCCCAGGAGGGCAAACTGATCGTCCTGCTCACTTTACAACATTTAAAAAATAAGTATTGCCTTGGTAAAGGTAAATCAACTAGTGATAGTATAGCATGGACTACAACCACAGACATCCGAATATACAATTAGACTGGACAAGCCGCCAAGTTTATAGGCAGTCCCAGTGTCGCAATTTCTTTTCGGTTCTTACCTGGGAAAAGTTATTATATTCTTGGTAAATTTACTGATTCATTGCGATGGCATGTTGCAATTGCACAGGATGAGATTTTGGTAAAAAACGGTAATTTCTTCTAATATTCGTGCGTCTGGACTCGTCTCACAGAGCGTAAACTGGCAGCCAGTGTATGCTCGTTGAGCTTACATTTGTGTGACTACAACATAAAGAGGCGTGAGAAAGTTTTCGCAACAGCTAGTTTATGTTAATCATGTCACGGCGACTACGGGTGAGGTCCTTTATGGCCTTCTACTGATTTTTATTGTGTAGCGACACTAGCTTTTCCATTAAAAGCGTTTATTTAAGGATTTTTTCTATTATCAAAAATTGAGAGTCATCATCAGCTCATTAAACATCCCCACCGAAGGGCACGAACCTACCCGTGGCGGGTATATAGGCCTTAGTCGTCCACGCAGCCCAGTGCGGGTTGGACGACTTCACGCACAACCTTTGAATCACTTAGCAGGCGTGCGTAGGTTCCTCACGATGTTTTCCTTTACCGTAAGAGCGTCGGATAATGTACATATAGTTTCGAAAATACATTGGTAGGAGGGCAAACGCTCGCTCTTACGGTGAAGTAAAACATCGTGAGGAAACCTTCACACGCCTGCGGAGAGATTCAAAGGTTGTGTGTGAAGTCGGCCTATCCGCACTGGGCCCGCGTGGACGACTAAGGCCTAATCACCCTTTACGGGTAGGCTCATGCCCCTCGGTGGGGACGTTTAGTGAGCTGATGATGATGAATAGTTTAGGGCCTGGTGTTCTGTTTTACAGGCCCTCAGCCTAGTTCAGACACCAGACTCTTGCTGTATTCTTCAGTCTATGTACCTACATGTTTGGCTTTTTGTTTGTAAGTTCGTGGAGTGAATAAAGACTTTTATGATTACTATTTATAATCTCAGATTCCAGAAAAAACGTATTCTGAGCCTTATACCCGTCCCGAGTGACGGGCGCAGGGCGGCATTGACGAAGAATAATCACTTTATACAGTGTATGCTTTTCTTTAATATTGCTCTGGCTTGGTCAGGCGTGTTACTTAACATAAGGTGAGCGAACTAACCGTCCCGACCATAATAAAACCCACCAGTAACTACCAGCTGTTTATTTAAGATGGTTATTGTTAACATCCACTGTACCGCATTGGGCCTTCTTTCTTCTTCAATCTTTCCATAGCCATGTGTGGCCTACGGTCTACAGAAGGGCTTTATGGGCTGTTCACTGGACAAAAGTTGTGTTTGATTTTAGTCTTATTTATGTGTTGAGAGGGCAAAGTCCAGCAGTGAACTTTTCGGCTGCTGTAGTACCTGCACTACTGTTCAGGAATGATTTTCTTATTGTTTTAACCATTTTGAAATTGATTTATATTACAAAAATGTAACCGCATATTTTTAATAAAAGATATGTAAATAAAAGAACGGAAGTTTACTTGTATCTTTTACTCACAGACAACAGAATATACATTAGACTGGACAAGCCGCCAAGTTTATAGGCAGTCCCAGTGTCGCAATTTCTTTTCGGTTCTTACCTGTGAAAAGTTATTATATTTCTTGGTAAATTTACTGATTCATTGCGATGATGGTATGTTACAATTGCACAGGATGGCATTTTGGAAAAAAAACGGTAATTTCTTCTAATATTCGTTCGTCTTGACTCGTCTCACAGAGCGTAAACTGGTAGCCAGTGTATGCTCGTTGAGCTTACAGTTGTCGCACTTTAAACGCGGCTTGCCCCATCTCCTTTATTGGGAAATCTGTGCTTTTACTATACGTATGTATTCACGAAAAAATATTGCTACTTATGTATGTTCACTCCGTGGTAGACTCAATACTGAGTGAGTCGTCTAGGTAGGTACCACCGCAGTAACAAATATCGTCCCGTGAAACAGGAGAGTTAAGCACTTTTGTGTTTCGGGATAAGGGCACTGTAGCTATCTAATTTCCGGGTATAAGAGACCTAACATCTGTCGTCTCAGGTGTCAGGTACAGTGCGGCATTGATGGAGGATAATAACTGTCTTTCAGTTTTTGGTCTTCTTCAATGCCGTTTTGTTATGGTTAGGCGTATCACATACCATCAGGTGAGCGTCCTGACCGTACTGTGTTCACGTAAAACGTTTAAAAAAATGTTAATCCGTTGCTTCATACCCAGACTACAAGCTTCACGCTTAACTTGAGGCTGGATAGCGCTGTGTGAATGTCAGTCGATATTCATGATTAGCATGAATATGCACAGAGTTAGTTGTCCATCAATCACAAGGACAAAGTCACGGCTTTGTTTCAACGCTAACTTTAACGGCTGAGATTTGTAGCCTGTGGAATACGACTAGTGTTGTGGTACGTATTTATTATCGATAAAAAATATTTTTAGAACGCTTCGCTTATTTATTTCTAAAATAAGATGGAAGTATCCATTGGCAGATTGTTATATTACCTTTTTGAGTTAAAGTACGTTTTTTAACTTATTTTTATATGTTTTATAAAGAAAAATTAAGAAAAGCATAACATCGTATTTAACAAAAGTTATGTCAATAAGGAAAGAGCCTAAATTTTTGTCTTACCAAGGACCACTTGATGCCGGTAGAAAATGATGCAAAATTATATATTTGCAGAAATTTAGCACGAGCATAAGTCTTTTAACATAAGTACATATCTACTTTAGTAAGAATAGTAAATTTAAGGATCATTAAAAAATATTGTAGCCTAATTTGGTGTAACGGTTGAGATGTCAGCTCCTACTTCGAAGGTTCCGGGTTCGATCTCCGGGTAGTACAAACATTTGTGTGCATGAACATGTCTTTTTGTATTGGTCTAAGTGTTTTCAATGTATCATATGTATGTTTTTACAAAAAGAAATACATAAGTATGTTTTTCCACTGTTTGGGTACTAAACTACTAATATTACATGCTAAATGCTTGGTGTCGGACTAGATAGCGCTGTCTGAATGTCAGTGTCTATTTATTTATTTATAATTATAAATGAAATAAATTAATTTTATCTATTCTGATTGAAATCAAAACATCGATATCGATATTCACGTGTTATCCCAACCGTGGCGTTTTTGCAAACTACCCAAAGGTCGGTTTATGGTTGCACATGCGCGCCAGATGCAGGCGCACAAAAACCGAAGCATTTCACCAGAGAAGCTTTTGTTCTGTAACGAGGCCAAGTTACTCCAAAGTTACTTGTGTTACACTGATTATTTTAAGTTACTGACCCGGATAAGGAACTGGCTTATCCATATACGTTTTTGAGTAAATTTAATTTTTAAGTTGAAATTTTTTAAATGATTTGAGTTTAACCTAAATATTTATGAAATAATTGTAATATATCATAGTATACAGTGAAATCATTACATATAAATATAACTATAGTTATAGGGTGTGCGTAATGAAAATGAAAAGTGTTTATTCAGTTTTTTTTTTTTTTCTTTATAGGCAGACATTTGACCGCCAACTCACCTGATGGTAAGTGATGATGTGGCCGAAGATGGATCATGCCTGCCTAGAAACAGCCTATTTATATAGTTTAGGTCCTTACAGAACACTTATAAATGTCACATGAAGCTACCACTGGTTCGGAGGTAGTTTTCCAATAATTTAATCTAATCAAGATACTGTTATTTGTTAATTTAATAAATAATGATTCCGATTTTATGAAATTCCGATGCTATAATATATTTATCAATATATACAATTTAATGACAGTAGTTTCTTAATTGATCAAAATGGAATGCGTGTTATATATAACTAATTGTAAAAGTGAATGTTTATGAATTTAATTTTGAGAAATATAATAATAACCTAGAGTCAAATCGACAAACAAATCATTATTATTTGCATACCTAAGACAGGCAGAATGTAGCATGTACCACTATACAATATATATATATATATAATATATATCAAACTGTAATACTTATATTCTGTGCAAATATAAGAAATCCATTCTATTCTGCTCTAAGTCTTGCGAAAGATTGGTCGATATTGTATCGATCCTGGCGCATAATGTGGGTGATCAATGTCCAGTTGTGGACCGTGATAGGTTGAAGAGACAGATATTCTCACGAACAGCAGGTGGAGAGATTTGAGATACTTCTATGCCTTTTCCTGTGAGGCGTGACATAAAACATGGTATTAAAATAATCCCATTTATTTCTGCTCGTGCGGAATAAAGTAAAAAGTTAAAGTATAATGTTTTTCAGGGTTAACTGATAGTACCACGTGAATCAAATGACTATCGCAACATTTGTCACCGAAATATTTTATTAATTCAGAACTCAAAATCTACATGTCATTAAAAGTTCATGCACACAAATGATTTTACTGCCCGTAGATCGAACCCGGAACCCTTAGTGTATTAGCTGACGTCTCAACCATTACACCAAATGGGTCGTCAAATAATAATTTGGGAAATATAAATATTAAGCCCGAGACAAACACCATTGCTTGTGTTTTATTCTTGTCCCAAAAAAAAACTTCATCCTAATTCAAAGCCGTTGTCATCGCAATTAGCTACACCGTGCAATCACCGGGGATCGAATCCGAGACAATGCCCTCTAATCCCGCCTAATCTTCACTGGCCTCATGTTATTAGACTGAATTGGCTTTACGAATTATCATTTCAATAAGACATTGAATTCAAATTACTTTGCAGTGAATGAAGATTTTAAAACCATGTTGTTTTTATATCAATGCTTAAGTTGCCTGCTGGACCTCCCTCAAAGATTTTCAAAGTAATATATATTTAACTCCAGTCCCCAAACAGACGGAATGATGATAAAATAATTTGGGAATAATATCTCAGCTGAAAATTATCATCAGTACGGATTGATCGACTTCACATACAACCTTTGAATCTTTTCAGAGAGATCTTGTAAGAGTCAGAAAACCGTAAAAAAGGACATTGGTACGTGGCGGGATTTCTACCTGCACCCTCCAAATCGGAAGGCAATGAACAAACCAACCAATGAACAAACTATGCTGAAACTAAACGAGTTGTTAATGTGACATATCAAATTCATAATCCAGTATTAAAATTAGTGAATACAGACAAAACAACACGAAACGATCTCGTAACACAAAACTACCGTAACTCAGGTCAGCATGGCTTTTTGATAGCTTGGAGTCCGTCCAAAGGGGAACATTTACACTACACGATATTTATTTTTAAATGTATTACTATTGCGAAATTATTGATATTGTTATCGTTCGATTGACAACTATCGTATGATGTCCACTGCTAACCATAGGCCTCCCTCCATCTCGTCCACCCCCGATCGGAAGCTATTTGCATCCATTGTCACCCGTGACCTATCTTTAGAGATATAATGATTTTTATTTATATATTAAATATATATTAAATTATTTAATTCCGATCACTGGCCCATATTTCAATTTAAATGGGAGATTTTATTATGTATCTACTACCTAATTTATCAGATAAGTCCGCGCTAATATTAGATGTGAATGGCATGTTCGGTACAACATCATCATCATCATCAGCTCATTAAACGTCCCCACCGAGGGGCACGAGCCTACCCGTATAGGGTGATTAGGCCTTAGTCGCCTACGCGGGCTCAGTGCGGATTGGACAACTTTACACACAACCTTTGAATCTCTTCGCAGGCGTGCATGAAGGTTTCCTCACGATTTTTTTCTTCACCGTAAGAGCGTCGGATAACGTACATATAATTTCGAAAATTCGAAAACACATTGGTACGTGGCCCTCCCGGTAGGAGGGCGACAGTCCACACCATTGAAAAATCAAAGGCAATATCTTGATCTCTCTCTTCAACCTATCGCAGTCCACAACTGGAAATAGGCTTCTCCCATTTTGCGGCAGAATTCCCGGTCCGCCGCTTTTCTCATCCAGTCTTCACCAGCGAGCTTTCGCAAGTCGTTGGTCCATTGAGCCAGAGGGCGTCGTACGCTTCGCTTACCAATACGCGGTCTCCACTCTAGAACTTGTCTACTTCAACGGCCATCGGTTCTGTGACATACGCGACCAACCCGATCGTCAATAGCTTAAGGTCTCTTATGGATTAAATCATTTCTGATCTTAACCCCAAGAGAGATTTACGGGGACTCTCTTGGGGATTTAAATTGTTATAAATTAAAAAATGTGTTATAAATTAAAACAATGTATAAACAAATGTAATTAATCGTGCGGTGTAAACGATCTTTCCCGGCGTGGGAGTATCTCAAAGTCGCCGTTTGATGCCGTTTCCATCCGCCATTTTTGGGTCATTTGCTTTTAACACGTCCCAAATGCATTTGGGAGACACGCGATCGCACTTGTTACTAATTGCAGTGTTCAAACGACTGACGTTAAATATGTGACGTGAAAAACGGAAAAGTTCCTTTGAATGTGGATAAAATTTGAATTCATTCTAAATACGTAATATAAGTCACCGTCAGTGGCTCATTAGAGTTGCCTCCGATCTGGAGGTGCAGGTTAAAATCCCGCCACGTACTAAATTGTTATCGAATTTTCGAAATTATGTGTACGTTTATCCGACGCTGTTACGGTGTAGGAAAACATCGTAAAGAAACCTGCGCACGCCTGCGAAGAGATTCATAAATCCTGACCGTTCTGTTTATAAAAAAAAATCGGTCGCCCATCTCAGGACTTACTGTTGCGAAAGTTTTTAACATATGTGCATTTCTAACTAAACGCACTAGCCGCTACGTTCGTTCGTACGTTCAAAAAAAAATTGAAATGCTAAGTCGCTCATGTATACTTTCCCCAGAGTGGTTATTAATGGATTGAAAGATAATTCTTTACTGCACACAACAAGTAAAACACTTTACAAAATCTTACACAGTAATTTGGTACACAATAATTTACAGTAATTTGGTACATGTAATTATGATATCGTGTAGTTAGGTAAAGATAACAAAAATGTATTTTACTTGTATGACAATGTTTTTCTTGCATATGAACTCACTAATAAGCAGTAATATATGTTCACAATATTACTAAGAGTCACTTCAAAACAAGAAATGGCAAATGTACGTATTTATCTCAAGAAATATGGCAAATTGCTTTAAAAGCGTTGGCTTCAAATCTCAAAATTGTGTCAGCGGAAAATCATAACTTTGTACATAAATAACCGCGAGTTAATATACTTAAAGTAAACAGCTGCTTGCAAATGCTGAGCACTGGACTTGTTTTGGAGAATGTGGGTTCGATCCTATTGAAAGCATTGTAAAAGACAATTTGTACTATTTCTCCGGATTTGATTTATACACTTTAGAAATAAATTAAAAATTATTTATATCTCTCAACTGCAAAACAAGTTTACTTTATTTTTCTCAGATATTCAAACATCTATATAGTAAAATTGGGACTATAGCACTAAATTTATCAGCCTGCAAACTTAAAATAAATATATTTTAAATTCAATCTTTAATATCATCATTTATAAACTAGACTGATTCCACACAGTACTAAAGTAACTATTAAATCTAAACATGAAACCAAAAGTGCAACACATTAACAATGCAATGTTATTTGCGCACGCGCACGCTCCTAGAACGGTGAATCACGGTTCGCAGGAAGCTCGCGCTTTTGGATCAATTTCTGAATCCCACACGAATCCGCATTACGGGAGATGTATGAACATTTTAAAACAATTTCTATTCATACTATATTGAGTAATAACATTCTTGAACATTTTAGGATTTTGTGTTGTTTAAACGTAGTTAGGTAAGTTTCATTTTATCTTTTAAAACAGTGTTACTATAATGTTACGTCAGCATTTTTGAACCAGAAAAGGCGGTGTAATGTTACTGTTTTAAGACATGGCGGTACTCCCTGTAATCGCCTCATATTTTAATTATAAACTATTTTACTATTTGATAGGTTGGCCTTCAAAAACATTTTGTATTTGTAATGATCTGTTCTTTTGATCTGTTTATATTATGCTCCTTCTTACCTTCTATATTGGGTTGAGTAATTATCATAGGGTTACCTTGCTTAATAATTAAAAATACTTTTTTTAAATATACTTTTGTTTCATCTGTATCTTGAAATACTCTTCGAAATCCATGCTTTTTAATCCTTCGATTAACATTAACCACGTCGTTGATACGAGGAAGTGTACAATTTATCCACTTAGTAAATGTGTCCCTCGCTTAAAATGCACGGTGTGTAGTTATGGTCCCTTAAACTGAACGGATTGCGGAAGACGCGCGGCCGCCATGAATCCCCGATTAGACCCAACGTCTGTAGTGACGTCTTTGATTAGTTAAATTTTTGAATTAAATACGTTAGAAACCTAATTTTTCGACAGATGGCAGTGGCTGTAGCTTACATCGCGCAAGCGTTGTGCTATGAAAGATTTTAAAGTTGTAAAACTTTAATTCAATATGAGTATTTTAAATCTTAATAATTGATAAAGAACAAATGAGAATGCAACGTGCAATATCGACTGTTCTCCTATGATTTAAAAACAATATACTTCTTCATTGTTTACTTGATGACTATACTGTGTAAGGATAAAAATTAGATCGACTGAATTTATACCAATAATAATAATAAATACACAAAACAGCTTTCGTTCTATTGTTTTGTTAAATTTGGGTTCGTAAATCGAAAATAGAAAATAAATGACAAACGAAAAGACAAAAACCGGAACTGTCCTCCCAAAAAAACAAATATAGTTAATTAGTTATGTCTAAAACAGCTCATTCTTATGTCAAGCCAGAAAATCACGGCAACTCTTGCACTATGCAGGAAATGCTATTTCCAAACATCATACAGCGACTGCGATGTGACATTTGTCACTTGATACCCAACACTGCTCGGTTAGCGCAGCACTAACACTAATCATTATTGACGCATTGGTAAAACTCAAAATGGCGTGACGCAACTTTTGACAGCTGCAAGTATATTTCGGAGTTTCGCAGTATCGTTTTTAGAAACGATATGGATACTCGATACCTTGTTTCACGGTGTTTTTTACGGTGCACATTTTTAAGGGTATGTTTTAGTGGATTGTAATGGGCGGCAGAGAAACGTGTCAAAAACAGAACACTTCTAAGCAGATGTTGTATTTTTTTATTTTTAAGTGATCATTAATTAAAGTTTTCGTATTTGCGATTTCATAATAGGTTTCTGGTTATTTTTAGGTGACTTGTTTAAATAAATTTTATTATTGCTATTTAGTGCCATGTTATTACAGAGAATTATTGTCGTTATGACAATTTGTAAACTGAGTTAAAATTCCAAAAAAAATATTGGGTATAAACACTTTAGCAAAAGTCTATCAATGTTTCAATAATGATTATAAATAAATATCATACAAACGCACAGTACTATACCTACTTAAATATTGAAATTTCCCCCGATCGGGGAAATCTTTTGGGGGAAACTGGGACTAGATCAAACTTTCAACCTTCGAGTATTTAAATATAGCGTGACGGTACATTAGTGTGATTCAGGTGTTCCATAAAGCACGCTTAAAGCAAACGTCTCATCGAGTTACACGCACTCAAAAATTGGAAACATCAAACGTCCAAGGAAGTTATTATACCGCAGAGATTTGTCGCCCAGAGATGAAAAGATTATTTTTAATCCTAGCCTAGACAACTATAAAAAAGAAGATGGCGCCGCCATATCCGCTTCCTCTAGTTTTGGCTGCGCGCGTATTTTCACAATCGAACATGGCGGCTTATTATATTTTTCGACGGTATTGTCAAGTCCTATTATGATTGAATACGTGTTAGCTTGTTGGCATTTAGTTTTTTTGTTCAATTTTGTTTGTA
Organism: Leucinodes orbonalis; assembly: GCA_019425675.1. Taxonomy (NCBI): domain Eukaryota; kingdom Metazoa; phylum Arthropoda; class Insecta; order Lepidoptera; family Crambidae; genus Leucinodes; species Leucinodes orbonalis. The sequence goes on along the minus strand of PQWD01004934.1, from coordinate 79,651 downwards.
CATTAATTCATATATTTGTCATATTAAAAAAAAATAGTTCCGACAGTTAAACTTGTTCCTAAACATCTTACTATAACACCACAATTTACAATATATTTTCATGAATGTGTATAAATTGATTATTACTTTTGAGAAAAAGTACGTATCTAAAACGTGGGGTAGATACCTCAACTTTCCCTTTTTTCTTTCAATACTGTCAATTCTTTATGTAAGTTATTGTGTTTTCATTGATTTTTTTATTAAAATTTCGAACGCAATTTAAAATCTGGGGGCACGGCAGTGCCCCGCCAGTCGAGCGCAAATCAAACACTGCGTACCATCCTTTACAGGATAAATTTCGCCGCATTTTCAGGCCCGATTTGAGAACCTATGCATAATCCAGAGCGCTGAAATTTCGTCATCTAGTAGATATAATCTTACTTTAAATCCAAAATTTCAAGTCTGTAGGTCATTTAGTTCCGACGTTAAGCGAAAGCAAAGTTTCGCATTTTCGGACAGACACTCACTCACTCACTCACTCATGATCATCAAAATAGAACTAGTACTTCCCATTAACTCAGAAAGCTGAAATTCGGTACAGAGTTAGGGTTTAATGGCTACATAAAGGGAAAACTATGAAAACTTCGAAAATCGAAGATCTGGAGTACCTGGTGACCCTGCTTAGATAACAAAATCATCAAAATAGAACTAGTACTTCCCATTAACTCACAGAGCTGAAATTTGGTACAGAATCAGGGTTTAATGGTTACATAAAGGAAAAACTATAATAACTTGGATAATCGAAGATCTGGAGTACCTGGTGACCCTGCTTAGATAACAAAAGAGCCCAGCCAAACTATAAAGAGATTGACATACCGCCTTTAAACATATATTTAACATGGTGGGCCGCTTCATCCGATGTCAAAAATCGGGGGGCACGGTAGTGCCCCGCCAAGTCGAGCGCGCTAGACCAATACAAACAGACATGTTGGTGCACACAAATATTTGTAGGTACTGCCCGGGATCGAACCCGGAACCCTTGGTGTAGTAGCCACGTTTCAACCATTACACCCAATGGGTCGTCTAATATTCCTTTCAAGTTTCTACAAAAAGAAGTAAAATACCACCAAAAACATTCTGTAAAAATCTAGCCAAGTCTCGATGGAGCTGCTTGATTATCTCTAAAAAGTAATGAAATCAAGACAAAGACGTGCCAATCTAAGGTTCCTTACTGCAATTAATTAATTATTATGGTTAATGTTGTGTGACTTGGCCGTTGAAGAGTACACAAGGATACAAAACTAGGTGCTCCATGAGAGATAATCAAGCAGCTCCATCGAGACTTGGCTAGATTTTTACAGAATGTTTTTGGTGGGATGATTTTATTCCAGAAAGAGGTCATTCACTCTCTAAATGGAAGGTAATTGTAAGAATTCTATCTATTTTCTCCACAAGTTACATTATACGTGCTGCCGGAAAGAAAATTTACAGTAATATGATATTTTCCTTCCGATACTGTACCGTTCGTCGGCAGCTGACAAATTACTCTGGAATTTTGCATCGCAAGTTAAAAAGTAAGTATTGACATGGTTTAAATATAACGCATATCATAGAATAGTGTTAATGGTAATTTAATGTCGCTGGGTACTTTTTACGTAAGATAATAAAAATAATAGTTCGAAATACACAAACAGTATGAATACACATCTAGAATATATAAGAAAAAAAAATATTTCTATGTATATTTAATTTGTGGAAGACGGGGCCAATGTAGGTTCAAATACCTTTCTTAAATTTTCTTCCTTCTTCTTATACTAATTAAATTCGAGGAAATACTTATTAAGAAGTTTGACTTATCTATTCCCAGGTATACACACTCGTCTATAAATTCAAGGGCAGTCAGAAACGTTTTAGTTTGCCCCGTCCGTGAAACACTGAACCAAATTATTTAATATTTGTTCAAGTGCAATGTGTTTTCATATTTTTGGAGTCTTCGGCCGGAGGATGCCTTAATTGGCAATAAACGGAAATATCATCGGAATCTGAAACAGATTGCAAGAATGCGCCGCGGCTGCATTTCTGCTAATAGTCACAGGGACGAGGGATTTCTTACGGCAAACGTCATTTAGGGTTCTGTCAAAGAGATGAACTTTACCAATTGTTGGACACGTCCAATGATATTCTGTATCTATAAAGGTAGATACGTCATCCTTGCCTCAAAAACGAACCGCCGAAGAGAGTCCAGTTTGTACTCTTTTGTTTAGGTAAATGTACGCTCATTCGAAATATGTGTATGTGTGCTGTCGCTGCATTCGGAACACTTTTTTTGAATGATTTGTGAGCATATCACGAATCCATACTTTTTACATCATTGGATACGTCTGACTATGAGATGGCTTCGTTATGCAAACCAGAAGAATTCAATTACCCTATCAAGTTTAGTGATATCATTGGTTTCAATGAGTCTGTTATCTGATCTTTTCTGTAGAGATCCTAAACGTGATATTTAAGTATCTACATATATCATACATTAGGAAACATTATTTAAAGCTTTTATTTACGTTTTTTAATATGATCATACTAGTAAGTGCTTATGGTAAGCCCAAATTGAATAAATTAGTAAAAGATACTATTTTACAAATATGGTTTACAGATATAAGTACATATTGATTATTAAGGTTGATTTATATTGGTACTTATTGAATTAATTGTGTGTTTCTATATATTGTACACAGAATGAATTTCACCACCATTTACACATTTTCATTAAATTGCATGCCTTCATAATAGATTTGAACAAGAAAGGTACAGAACCCTACCTTCAACTAGCAGAGGTAATATATTTTTTGTCCGCGAGGGGTCGCCTCCACGGCTATTTATAAGATGCGCGTGCGCGCGTCTCCGCTTGCCTTCAATTAGTTTGATTTGTGAGAAATCGATTTCACGGAAGAAGGAGGCGTGTTGATTTTCCAATTAATTTTTCAACTATTTTTGGTTGGTCCACTTTTTTATAGCATACTTGCCTGACGTTTGCATATCCATAGTTTGTTTATTATAATTGATATGTTTGAGTTCAAACATATCAATTATATTGAGACTCAGTTGAGTCTAGTAAGTCCATATAAAAAGGGGTAATAGCAAAAAAGTATGGATTCGTGATCTGCTCACAAAACAATCGAAAAAAGTGTTCCGAATGCAGTGACAGCACACATACATATTTCGAATTTCGAACACATTTACCTAAACAAAAGAGTACAAACTGTACTCTCTTCTGTGGTTCGTTTTTGAGGCACGGACCTTTATACGAATATTAATCGGATAGGGATGTAAAGATTTGCTCGGCCCATAGTGTACTAGGTACAAAATCTATGTAATGAACAATTTATATATTACTTATACTAGCTACTCGTGAGCGTCGGTGGCTCAATGGTGTGGACTGTTGCCTTCCGACCGGGAGGGCGCAGGTTCAATGTGTTTTCGAAATTATACGTACGTTATCCGATGCTCTTACGGTGAAGAAAAACATCGTGAGGAAACCAGCGCACGCCTGCGAAGAGATTCAAAGGTTTTGCGTGAAGTCGGCCAATCCGCATTAGGCAAGCGTGGACGACTAAGGCTTTTACACCCTTTATGGGTAGGCTCGTGCCCCTCGGTGGGGACGTATAATGAGCTGATGATGATACTAACTACTTGTAACAGTAATGACAAAATCTCTGAAATCATTATTGTAGCGAAATCGAAACGAGGAACTATAGAGTTTCTCGCTTCTTGTGGAGCTCTATTAAAAATCTGAATACATTTCAAACCATTTGAAGTTTAACATACATTTGAAATGGCAAGTTTGTTTCAGCATAGGAATCAATCGATGGACTCATTACTATGTAAAAATATCCAGATATTGGTCCAGGCGATCCGACCAATACATTTTGGCTATCAAACACGAAGCCACGAATATAAACGGGAAGAAAGTATATTTAAGACGTCCATGTCGCCGGCGATATCCGGCAACTTCCGTGACTAATGGCTTCCCCCGGGTCGAGACCGGCCCGGCTGCCGGATTCGGTTATTTGTATCGAAACATAAGAATAACTTTTGATAATAGACCAATTGAAATGTATATATTTTTCATTAAATGCAGTAATTGTGTCACAAGTTAATAACGGTGTTTATTTATTTATTTATTGGTGCACACAAAGAGCATTACAACACAATTTACATAACATATTCATAGGTACATAACCAGGACCATGTGCAATGTGCATGCTGCATGCTGAGGGCACAGGACCAAGACGTCAAACTCAATTCCATAAAATTAAAACCTTAACGTATGTATGCATGTATGTAACGTTATTTATTTTAGCATTGCTGTAACTTTGATATTAGAAAATTTTAATCTCATTTTGGATGCATTTATGTTCTGAAACATGCTTTTTTATATATAATCTAATATTTCTTTTAATTTGTAAAATGTATAGTCATTCTTTAAGGCGTAAATTGGTGCATGTCTAGGCAGCCTTTAATTATAACAGTAATTTGTAATGTAACGTATAAGTGAATCATTGTAAATGATAAGTTGGTTGTCCTTAAATAAATAAATAGACACTGAAGTCATTGAACATAAGATAAATCTATTTGTATTTTAAGAATGGAATATAACGACCATTTCGCTCATCTAATGATAAGATAAATAATTATGCTCATGACAGATTAACTTAATTTACAAAATAATCATTGAAAGATAATGATACCAGCTTTAGTATGTCTGACAAAAGAAAGCGAAATATACTCGCAGTTATTTCTCAAAATTAAGCATTATGTATCTATTTTCAAAAGATATACATTTACAGTTTGACGTCTCATGGCGCCATAATCAGGACAAGGTGTCATACCTTCGATACTGTCAATGCTTATCGAAGTTATTTATGGCAAGTGTAGACCTTAGATCATCATTGTTTATTGTATGTTGCCAAATCTAGACGTAACTGTACAATCGTCATCTACTTAGGCGAAGGAATACTTCGGGTGTGTAATGTTTCGGATACTTTAAAACATATGACTGGCGGTTAATGAATCATGAAATAGTCGAACTAAAATCTAAACTACATTGTAACTAAGACACAGACACACACACAGAGCGTCGGTGGCTCAATGGTGTGGACTGTCGCCATCCTACCGGGAGGGCTGAGGTTTAAATCCCACCACGTACCAATGTGTTTTCGAATTTTCGAAAAATATATGTACGTTATCCGACTCTCTTACGGTGAATGAAAACATCGTGAGGAAACCTGCGCACGCCTGCGAAGAGATTCGAAGATTGTGTATGAAGTCGTCCAATCCGCACTGGGCCCGCGTGGACGACTAAGACCTAATCACCCTATACGGGAGACTCGTGCCCCTCGGTGGGGACGTTTAATGAGCTGATGATGATGACGATCACATTTTCGCCATAGCAAATAGTGTAAACATAGCCGACATAGCCCGCCGGACCAGCAAGTTGAAGTGGCAGTGGGCTGGTCACGTATGTCGCAGAACCGATGGCCGTTGGAGCAGACGAGTTCTGGAGTGGAGACCGCGTCTTGGCAAGCGTAGCGTAGGACGCCCTCCGGCCGATGGACCGACGACTTGCGAAAGGTTGCTGGTGGAAGCTGGATGAGAAAGGCGGAGGACCGGGATGTCTGGCGCAAAATGGGGAGACTATGTCCAGCAGTGGACTGCGATAGGTTGAAGAGAGAGAGAGAGAAATAGTGTAAACCAAACTGCATCAAATAATGCAACCACAGAGGTAACAAACCCCAGTTTATAGCTCACCAACATCATAAACATAAAATTAATTTGATCATGAAACTAGATACTAAACCATATTGGTCATAGCAAACGCTATAGGATCGAGCATGGTGTAATTTTGTTTCAATAAATGATAAAGTTCCCATTTTAGTAATGGGTATAAAATAATGCTTTTAAGTTAATAGATGTGCCGTAAAATGTTTCCTTACCGGTGGTCTACTCACAAGGAACTTCATTTATTAATCGATTTATTAGCCTATATATCCCACTGAAATGCACAGGCTTGGTCACCCAGTATGCTTGTGGACAGTTTAGGTCATAGCTAGTGTTGTCAAGTGTCCCATTTGTGCGGGACGTCCCGATTTTCAGGGGCCTGTGGATGCGTCCTGATCGTGATGCTAAATGTCCCATTAATTTAAGAAGAAAATTAGATATTTTATTAAAAATATTGCACACAAATGTTACAAGGGGATCGAACCCTGTAATCCTTAATGAAATAAACGACGTCTCAACCATTACACGAAATGGGTCGCCAAAATGCTGCGGCTATGAGAATACATTGCGCAAATATTATCTTTTGCACTGTAAACAATTTTTGTAACGTCTCAACAGTTTTCCCAGAATAGTTTCAACTCAAACAACATGGAAAGTTAAATGTGGATTTTCCTCATGTTCACTATACGTGTGTTCTTATTTTAGTTCACGGTTAACAGTTATAGTAGACGCCTGTGGGAGTCCAATCTTATCAAAAATATTTCAAACATCATAAATACTAGGCCTCGTTGACGACTAATGCCAATCTATACTAATATAAAGCTGAAGAGTTTGTTTGTTTGTTTGTTTGAACGCGCTAATCTCAGGAACTACTGGTTCGATTTGAATAATTCTTTCAGTGTTAGATAGCTTATTTATTAAGGAAGGCTATAGGCTATATATCATCACACTACGAGTAATAGAAGCGGAGCAGTAATGAAAAATGTTTCAAAATCGGGGTATTTTTCATACTTGGAGCTTCCCTGCGTACGCTGCGTAACGGTTAAAGTTACACAAAAGTCATGTACGAGAGTATTATTTTCCTTTTAAAGGTCTACGAAAAAGTCCGCGACAGCATATGTCTATCTTTTAAGGTTAGCTCACTATAACTCAATACTCAATTTTTTATTGCATTCCATAGTATTTACACGGTGGACTTACAAATAATAAAGGACCTTATGGACCTGTCGGCACAACAACAATGTAGGAGAGAGGAGGAGGCTGGATTCTGACAATACAATTTACTTTATCAATCTGTGTGTATATGTATATCTTTAAAATTGTAGCTTATATTTGTATACTATATATGTATTTAAAATGTCGCTTATGTTATCTATGTTATGTGTTTAAAATGTCGATTAATTTATCATATTCGGCTAATATTAACATATTTTTTGCTAATAAAAAATTCTGAAATTGACCCGAAACCTTTAAAGTTGGAGGAGGGGAAATCCTATGTATAGTGATAAATGAAAGTACCGTGTTATCCCGAATTTAATGCGAGCGAAGCCGCGGCAAAGCTAGTACACCTATACGGGTAGGCTCGTGCCCTCGTTGGGGACGTATAATGAGCTGATGATGATGATACAAAAATGCATTATTCGAGTAATTTTAAAGAACTACTTTTAATACTTATGGAAATTGGATATGGACATTATTCCGAAATAAATATGTTTTTTTATTATTTACATTTTATTTATTTATTTAAATCGTCCTACACGTGTTTGATGGCCATGCTGTGTGGAAATTACTGTTCTTGCAGTGTGTAACAGGCTGATGATAATGCACTTTTTTATACGACTATGAAAAATAACAAATAGGGTTATGTATATTTTCGAATTTAACTTTCCCTGCCAAGACTGTTGATAATCAACTCATCAACAATAAAAAACTCATCAACTCTAATCATAAAATCGTAAATCGGGTTCAAAAATTATATTTGAAAATTTAAAAGAAACAATTCAACACGTGTTGATGTTTAACGGAAGAATTTGCAAAAAGTTCTTTAGCCAAAAGCTAAATACTTGTACAAAACAACATCATTTTTTTTTGTTTTCTATTGTTCGTTTTCATTAAAACAAAAGCTACATCATATTGAAACTGTTCTACGATTAGTGATTTTGCCGAAGTAGAATGGACGTAGAAACGAAAGTCTAAAAACCCCTATAAGCCCAGTAGTTGGCTTATCCAAAGACATGGATATAAAAGATATAAGGATATATCTTCTTTACATAAAGATTAGGAACAGAAACGTGGCATCGCTCTTTCATGTGACCTTCCATAATAGTTCTGCTATCTCCAACCCCTGCCAAGCATGGAGATAATGGAAAAACGCTACACTATTATTTATTTTCCGTCAACACTGCCCTGAGTGACACCCGAGACGACAGATGTTCGGTCTCTTATAATCAGTATTTTACTAGCTACAGTGCCTTATCCCAAAACACAAAAGTGCAAAAAAACTCATATTTTACGGGACGATATCTGGACAACTCAGTACCAAGTAACTGGTGTTATGGTCTGTTAAGGTTAAGGTAACATCTAAATGGTGTTTTAAATAAACAAACAGTAGAACTGAAAAGCTCAAATGCGTAGGCAGTAAGACGCACGAACGCGCCGGCGCTAACTGACGTCATTATGGGCAGTCGTCATTACTGATAAATTACACTATTATCGATTGGTGAATCAAATAATTAAAAGCTCGATGACTTAAAAATCGCATAAGTAGAGCAACATGACAATGGTTGGTTGTAGGATGGATAACTGGAAAATTATCTCGAGTTCCTTTGGCTTTAAAAACGTTAGTTGTATGTTTAATTTTACTAGCATCACTGCATTTGTCAAGTAGTTAAGTACTTGATAAATTAACGATTCAGAAGTCTACAGTAATCTACCTACACCAAGGGTCGGTCCTAGGTACCTAGGTATATTAGGTACATCGTATGTATATTTGTATTTGCTATAAGAAGACTGAGAGCAGTTGTATCCCAAGAAGCAGCATTAAGTGCATATTTTTGATACGTTCACTCTGTGCTTTCTTTTGTTATTATGGGGGAATTCTGTAGAGGCAACGAGGTCATTCAAAGTTCAAAAAAGGTGCTTAAGAGCACTTTGCAAACTAACGAGTAGAGATTCGTGTAAACCTTGGTTAAAAAAAATATATATATTACCATTGGCATGTTTATACATCAAAGATATTTGTGTTTTTGTAAAAGAAAACCAAAATTATTTCCAAAAACATTCTGATGTTATTGCACAAAAGACAAGACATCAAAATCGTTTGTATATTCCTAAATGTTCCCTTGAGTTGTTTAAGAAAAATGCCTTTTGTATGGCTATATACATTAAAAAGAGACTTTTGAAATTTAGATAAATAAATGTTATTATAAATTAAATGATTTTTTAACCGACACATTAGATGATTTATAATTAGGTTACGTGACAAAAATGACTCAATAATAAGTAATATGTTTGTAAAATTTTATATTGTATGCTTTGACATTTAATGGTGATAATTTGTTTCTTATTATTTTTAGCTATAAGTAATTAATATTTGCACTCCATTTGACTAGAATGTAAGGACACCAGAAATTGTAATAAATATGTATACTACTTACATTCGAGCAAATAAATGAATTCTATTGTATTCTATTTTATGTATGAACAATTATTCCCGTTATTACTACTAAATATTAAGTCAACAAAAAACAATATCTATTGCCACTTTGCCACCATAAGCCACTAATTATACAATCCAATCATAATTTGTATGCGGTACGGCTTACGATGGCTTAAAAGGAGCGTCCTCGATGCACGCTGTATGCATTGGATTAACGCTTCATCAACGTAGCTTTGTTCTACAGCGGGAATCATACCTACAACTGACGTCTATCAACTTGTATGATAAAGGTATATATGTTTTTATATCTACATTATCATAGAAGCCAATCACCGTCGACGCCGCACTGTGCCCGACACCAAAGACAAAAGATATCTTTTTTTAATGCTATAGCAGGCAAACGAGCAAACGGCTCATCTGATGGTAAATGTCACCGCCGCCCATGTACACTTGCAATACCAGAGGGCACTGAAATGCGTTGCTGGCCTTTCAAAATCTCTTACACCTGGTAATTTTACTAACTACGGTTTCACGGTACGATATCTGGCACTGCGGTGGTACCTACCTCATTATCGAGTCTACCACCTATTAAACGCCTACGTACATTGAGTTATATTTCAATGCCTACGTATGAAAAAAAATGTTTAAATAAAATAATCCAGACTACACACATCCGTTTTATGATAAATAACATTTATCTCAAAGCGCAGCCAGACAACTATTTAAAGCTTGAAATTATCAGCACCGGTTAACGTGCAATTTCACACTTGTACGTTTAATTTAATAACATGGGATGCCATTATCGGAAACTACAGGAACCGGGATTTTCTACTTAGCATTCCGATGATTCCGACATATGGCAACTTAGATACGCGCTTAGGGTTGCCAGTTATAAGTTAATTATATTTGTATTAATGAAGTCATAACTGCTATGCATTATTTTAGAGCGTCACGCGTTGGTGGCTTCTTGGTGTGAACAGTTGCCTTCCGATCTGGAGGGTATGAATCAAATCACGCCACTTATTAATGTATTTTCAAAATTATATGTACGTTTATTCGACGCTCTTACGGTAAAGGAAAACATCGTGAGGAAACCTACACACGCCTGTGAAGAAATTCAAAGGTTGTGCGTGAAGTTGGCCAATTGGCACTGGGCCCGCGTGGATGAGTAAGGCTTGTACACCCTATACGGGTAGGCTCGTGCCCCTCGGTGGGGACAAATAATGAGCTGAGAACACAGATTTCCCAATACAGGAGATGGGGCAAGCCGCGTTTTTAAGTGCGACAAATGTAAGCTCAACGAGCATACACTGGCTGCCAGTTTACGCTCTGTGAGACGAGTCAAGATGCACGATTATTAGAAGAAATTACCGTTTTTTCCCAAAATGCCATCCTGTGCAATTGTAACATGCCATCATCGCAATGAATTAGTAAATTTACCAAGAAATATAATAACTTTTCACAGGTAAGAACCGAAAAGAAATTGCGATACTGGGACTGCCTATAAACTTGGCGGCTTGTCCAGTCTAATTGTATATTCGGATGTATGTGGCTGAGAATGATGATTATTTTCATAGATAGACAAACGAGCAATTCGTTCACCTGATGGTAAGTGCGCGTACGTTTAAAAATGAGTAGGGGGAAGTGCGATTTAGTTAAGTGTCTTGCCGTGGTATAACTACGGTTGACCCGGCCAGTACCGCTCTCTAAGTCCAACAACCTATAGCATGCATGTAATATAGGTACTAAACAACCGATAAACATACTTAAATTTATATACTTTTTATCAATAAATACGTTTTAAATATGGAAACGCAGACCAACATATACATGTTCATTCACATAAATATTTGTATTGTTCGGGAATTGAGCCCAGTACCGTCGGTGTAACTGGTGACTTCTGAACCATTACACTACACTAATACCAATCGAATTCAATATATTATATTTATGTCTTCGTAACCTTACTAAAAGAGAGTTCTTCTAATTATTTTGTTTAGTTATAATATTTAAGCTTTTGAGGTTTTTTGGTTTTGGTTCGTGTTATAGTGTTTTTATATTGAAAGTTTTTAATAAAATTGAACCAAAACTCTAAAATAATATGTATTATAAATGTATATTTAGTAAGTTGATTATAAACGTACCAACCCTACATGCCACGTGGTTAGAGCACAAAGATGGGATATTTCCGCCACTCACGCAGTGCTCCCCGGCGGTGACTCACGCCTTCTAATTATTGATATTGAAAGCACTCCGGCGAATCCAAAAGTGTTGGAGACACGACGATCACGAGTGTTTGCACTTATGATTTATGTGGAGGAGGTAAATAAATAAAGTAGTCAGAATGTTCAAAGTTTTTGAGCAATGCGTCCTACCAGCAGCGCGTGCAATCCGTATATGAAAATCGCCAACACATTAAATGATAAGCAGTTATTCGCCCATCTTCTGCTTCAGATTTGAAACCATAGGTGATCTGCTGTCATCCACACCAACTCAATATGACGAAAGTAAAAATTAATTAATGTTTTTGCGATAAGTATCGCTTTGCATATCCTACACATAAGCACGTTACTGCCAAGAGCGGATCCAGATTAGGCGCCAGGAAGGGTCACATAGTAGTAGTCAAGAACTATAAAGTATTTTGTTAATATACGTTAGTATAGTTCTTAAAAATAGCTCAGGGGGGGTCATGACGCCCATGTCCCTCCCCCTGGATCCGCCGTTGGCTACTGCCTACCAGTAATAACTTATGCAGCTGAGACATGGACACTGACAGCAGGTTTGGTTCACAAGCTTAAAGTCACTCAACGGACAATGTAGCGAGCTATGATCGAGGTTCCCCTTAGGGCTAAAATCTGATATTATGGCATTCGTGCTAAAATTAACGACATAACTCGCCCGATCAGTAAATTGTAGTGATAATCGGTCTCGTATGTCGCAAAACCGATGGCCGTTGAAGCAGACGATTGCAGTGGCGACCGCGTCTTGGCAAACGTGGCGTAGAATGACGCGTTGTACAAAGTAACAGTTAAAGTTAAGAAAGTTAAAGTTGTGTCTGACATTTAAATATTCAACCTGACATCTATGTTATTGTAATTATTAGACATATGTATTTTGATAATTCTTAATAATCTGTATATTTAAACCATGAGCTCTTTAATGTACCATAGATAATCACTACCAGATAACACCATATTTTATGCAAATAATAAATTTCATTTCATTTTATTACTTTTGGATGCTGTATGAGAAAAGCATAGGACCGGGGGATATCTGGCTCAAATGGGAGATGGGGGATACCAATGTCCAGCAAACTACGATAGGTTAAAGAGAGATAAGTAGTTAGATAATTGACTCTCTCTCTTCAATGTTCCCAACCCTCTCTCTCAAATGACCCTGGTATCAAAGTTTCTAACATTCCATACAACCCACAGCGCTAGTCCAATGCAGATTGGTAAAAGGATAAACAAAAATTCCTCAAGCAAACTTATTTTGTGCGTAATATTCAGTTTTTTTTTAAACAACTCTTATTAGCGACTCTGTCTTTTCATAAAACATAATTAACACATTTCTACACAAAAAACGTTTATAAATATCATAACAATAAAACTCCTATTGTGTTTCAAATAACTGTTTGCGAATGTGTTAACAATTTTAATACAAAAGATTTAAGTTCAACTTTGACATTTGCGCTAACCGTGAGTCATTTGATCTTGCGAGACGTCTGCAAGACTGGACGAGACGATGGGATGAGTAAGCTAAGTCCAGTAATCAAGGAGGTACATCAGATCTGATATTGATTACCAATGGTTGAGACGTCGGCTCTTACAACTAGGGTTCTGAGTTCGATTCCCGGGCAGTACAAATATTTGTGTGCATGAACATGTATATATTGGTCTAGGAGTTCTATGTATAATATGTATTACAAAAAAATATCTATAAATATGTTTATCCGTTGTTCAGTCTCCATATTACAGGGTTAATGATTAGTTTGGGACTAGATGGCGCTGTGTGAATGTCAGTGGATTTATTTATCTTTATTAAGACATGTTTTATTTAAGGAAAAAGTTAACAATCAAGTAGACTGGCCTTTACAATTAAGTTTTGGTGTGGAAGAGCCATTCTTCGACACGGTAATACCACGGTGATATCACGTCCTCACTCATCACTAAATACCAAAATGAAATTAAGCTTGGCTTTGTTCGGCTGCCTAAGAATAGTTACCTAATTTCCTTTTTTTTTTGAGAAATATACAGATCGTCTCTAGGCATAAAATGTCTGTCTGTCCGAATGTTTCTTTTTATAATATAGGCAGGTATATGTATTTGTAAAACGTATGTAAATCCGTTTTTTAGTACCCATGGTAAGTACAAATTTGTAAAAATTGGGGATATCTAATCCCAATCCCCCGTCGTATGAACATCTCTGGAAATTTAATTATTTTAGAGCGTTGGTGGCTCATTGGTGTGGACTGTTGCCTTCCAATCTGGAGGGTGCAAATTCAAATCCCGCCACCTACCATTGTCTTTTCGAATTACAGAAAGTATATGTACGTTTATCCGACGCTCTTACGGTGAAGGAGAACATCGTGAGGAAACCTGCGCACGTCTGCGAAGAGATTCAAAGGTTGTGCGTGAAGTTGTCCAATCCGCACTGGGCCCGCGTGGACGACTACGGCCTATACACTCTACACGAGTAGCCTCGTGCCCCTCGGTGTCGACGGTGTACTGATGAACAAATACCAGTCGACATTTATCGTTTCCTGCCACATTTAGCAGTCATCATCATCGGCCAATAGTATCGATTGTATTTCATGACCTGTTAGCTTTCTTCTTGCAGTTTGCGTAGGATGAGTCTTAACAGTTCGAGTATTAATGTACCGTTCACTTTTTGTACTAGTAGATGGTTTGTAAAAATAATGTGTTACACAGGTGTCACTTTAGAACGTAAGGGATATTTAATTATTTATTGACGACCCATTTGGTGTTGCGGTTGAGAGTCGGCGCAACACTAAGGTTCCGGGTTCGATCCCGGGCAGTAAACATTTGTGTGCATGAACATGTCTGTTTATAATGGTCTGGGTGTTTTCTATTATAATATGTATGTATTTACAAAAAAAAATGTATACATGTAGTTTATCCGTTGTTTAGTACCATAATACAGGCTTTACGCTTAACTTGGGGCTAGATGGCGCTGTGTGATTGTCAGTAGATATTTATTTATTTGTTATTTATTTATTATTATGTTTCTAAAATATCATATAGGTTGTATGGATGCTAAATGATAAGTATGTTACTTAATTACTATTTTCATTTACAATTTATATTGGATGTCAATTTGTGAAACTGTATTATAATAACAAAGTGTCTAATATTTTTTACAATCATAAATTATCATACAGATGTTGATATGCGAAAACACAATAGCTATGTAGGTAAAAATATGGTACTGTAATTATACTTTTGGGAATATACATATACTATGTTTTCCAAATAAAATAAAAGGTTACCGAGGTATCCCATCGGAATGTTTAAAGACGTAATTCTAATTATTGACGTTATTCTTATAAGTGTTATTATTTTGACTAAATGCTAACAATATTATTTCTCTCCCTGAGATCTCTCCGTAGCTAATTGGGCGGTTAGTCTGATATTAAAATTACGCTATAACATTGCACTTATGGCTTTTACATCTTTTTCTGCAGAGGAATTCAACTGACATCACTGATTAACTTCTCATTAACCCATTTAACGCTGGGAATCCAGATACAATAGAAAATCTATTGTGTCTGACGTCTTAAGGCGTCATTGGCGGTCAAAGG
The DNA here is from genome assembly GCA_019425675.1 of Leucinodes orbonalis. Lineage (NCBI taxonomy): Eukaryota > Metazoa > Arthropoda > Insecta > Lepidoptera > Crambidae > Leucinodes > Leucinodes orbonalis. Next base: position 64,415 of record PQWD01004934.1, on the reverse strand, counting down.
TTAAAATAAACGTTCCCACCAATAAATTTACAGCAGACAGGATTCTCTGACCGGTAGATTCACTCGTATGTTTAATTTAAAATTATTAGATTTGATGTAGAGCGTCGGTGGCTTGGTGTGGATTGTTGACTTCCGATCTGAAAAGTAGGTTCAAAGCCCACCAATTGTGTTATATGTACGTTAATCCGACGCTCTTACGGTGATGGAAAATATCGTAAGGAAACCTGCGCACGCCTGCGAAGAGATTCAAAGGTTGTGCTAGTCCGCACTGGGCCCGCGTGGACGACTAAGGTCTATACACCCGCGTACGGGCAGGCTCGTACCTCTCTGTGGGGACGTAAAATGAGCTGAGGATGATGATGATGATGAGGTGGGTATGTACTACAGTAAGGTTCGGTTGATTGTGGAAAAAATATTCACCGGTAGAAAAAGTGCTAGTTGAATGTGGAAGTTACCGACATAGCCCGCCGGATCAGCAAGTTGAAGTGGCAGTGGGCTGGTCACGTATGTCGCAGAACCGATGGCCGTTGGAGCAGACGAGTTCTGGAGTGGAGACCGCGTCTCGGCAAGCGTAGCGTAGGACGCCCTCCGGCCCGATGGACCGACGACTTGCGAAAGGTCGCTGGTGGAGGCTGGATGAGGAAAGCGGAGGACCGGGATATCTGGCGCGAAATGGGGGAGACCTATGTCCAGCAGTGGACTGCGATAGGTTGAATAGGATAGGATAGGAATGTGGAAGTACCCTAAGTTTGTATTATGTATACAGTCATCTATCTTTCTAACAAATCAGTAATTCAGAAAACACAAGTTCTTATTTTCATTAATACATTTTATGTTATCCATTTAACTACCCGACAATTTGAATTAACACTAATTGCTAGTCACGCTGTATATTACTTTGACCGTACATAAAATTTGTTGGTCAAAATTACTCAAAATTCATAGATAATGGCGTATAAACCAACATCTTTTAGTGTGTACCCATTTAACTACTTCAGCTTACGCTTTGGCAGCCAATTGGCAAACACACTGGATAGCTCAGCAAACATTGTAACATGTTCAAACATTGTTCAAACGCAATTACCTGGTATTTAAACAAGTAAACTTGTATTGCAAGAGCTTTTGGGTTTTAAAATCATATTTATGCAGTAAACAAAAATAGCTATTTGTGTTGCGGTTGATACGTAAAATGACCTATTTGGTGTTGCGGTTGATACGTCGGCTGCAACACCTTGGGTCCCGGGTTCGATGTTTGTTTGTTATTGTCTTGGTGTTTTCTATGCATAATATGTATGTATTTACAAAAAAATATATATAAGTATGTTTATCCGTTGTTAAGTACCCATAAAACAGGCTTCACGCTTCACTTGGGGCTAGATGGCACTGTGTGAATGTCAGTGGATATTTATATATATATTTTTATAAATCTTTGTTTTACTAATTGCAGTAGCTTGCATTAAGAACTGAACCTACAACCCGAAAAACAACTATGGGCACCATTTTTTGTCATAAGTGAACGCGACGTTCAGTGCGCTCACCTAGTGGTAAGTGATACGCCTGACCATAACAAAGACGGTATGGAATACTTTTTAACCCCCGACGCAAAAAGAGGGGTGTTATAAGTTTGACGTGTCTGTCTGTCTGTCTGTGGCATCATAACTCCCGAACGCATGCAGTGATTTCAATTTAGTTTTTTGTATTAAAGGTGACTTATGTGCGAGTGTTCTTAGACATGTTTGATGAAAATCGGTTGAGCCGTTTAAAAGTTGTGAAGAGTGAAAGTGGGGAGAGTAACCGAATGACTGCAAATATACTTGGCTCAAATGAAATCTCACTTAACCTAATCTACCTATAAAAAGTATGAAATAAAAATTAAATTAAAAATTTAAAAAACCCCCGACACAAGAACTTAAGTAATTTCCGTTTAAAAAGTAAAAAATAATAAAAGAAACTTAATGTTAAAGTACCTAAGAATCTAATGATAATTTAAAAAAAGGTCGCGTTGGGGACCGTGACTAATAAAAGAACGTAAAAGCCTAAAGAGGTAACCATCTTATGAAAAATATCGTAGATAAGAAAGAAATAATTAGGAGCGGTCCCCCAACGCGACGGTTTTTTTTAGAATTATCAATAGATACTTAGGTACTTTAACATTAAGTTTCTTTTATTATTTTTTACTTTTTAAAGGGAAAGTACTTAAGTTCTTGTGTCGGGTTTTTTTTTAATTTTTAATTTTAATAACCATAGGTAGTCATTATTTACCATAAACACTGCCCTGTGTCACTCTAGTAAGTTTACTAGCTATAGTGCCTTCATCCCGAAACACAGAAGTGCAAAACACTCCTATTTAACGGGACACTAAAGCCCGTATTCTAGAACGAGGCTCAACTTTGATCTTTGCTTAAATTTACTTAGAAAGGGAAGGCGCTATAAACGGTAAATAGCGTCATCCCTTTCTATCTATATTTCCGTAAAGATCAATAAATAAATAATATCTACTGACATTCACACAGCGCCATCTAGCCCGAATTGAAGCGTGAAACTTGTCTATCGGGTACAAAACAACTAATAAACATACAAATATACATTTTTTTGTAAATCCATATTATACATAGAAAACACCCAGACCATTACAAACAGACATGTTCATGCACACAAATGTTTATACTGCCTGAGGATCGAACCCGGAACCCTTGGTGTTGTAGTCGACGTCTCAACCGCTATACATGGGTCGTCAATGCCCTGAGTCTCGTTTAAGAATACGGGCATTAGATTGTATACTGCAATTTGATATGCACCTAGGATTTGGCAGCTATACAGGGCTATTTTCCATTCAATTGGCCAGCCCACCTCGAAACGTCTGCGAAACAATAACAGCAGATAAACCGGGGGCTGTCGGATAAACAGAGGCGCCCTTGAACTCGAAACTTCGAGGGTGAGTATTTATAACGCTACAAGAAGACTATTTAAAACTGAAAATCGTGCCAGACTACGTATAAGGTATCAGTCGATATTATTTTATATGGCGACCCATCTGGTGTAATGGTTGAGATGTCGGCTCTTACACCAAGGGTTCCGGGTTCGATCCCCGTGCAGTACAAATATTTGTGTGCATGAACATGGCTGTTTGTGTTGGTCTGGGTGTTTTCTATGTATCATATGTATGTATTTACAAAAAAATACGTTTATAAGTATGTTTATCCGTTGTTTAGTATCCATATCGTAGGCTAATGCTTAGTTTGGGACTAGATGGCGCTGTGTGAATGTCAGTGGATATTTATTTATTATATTAGGGTGTGAAAAAGGTGAATAGCCCGTAGTGGTGGACGCGTACCCATTGCGGATTGGCCGACTTCTCGCGCAACCTTTTAATCTCTTCGTAGGAGTGCGCAAGTTTCCTCACGATGTTTTCCTTCACCGTAAGGGCGTCGGATAACGTACATGTAATATCGAAAATTCAAAAACACATTGGTACGAGACGGGATTTAAACCTGCATCCTCCTGGTCGGAAGGCAATAATTTAAACCAATGAGCCACCGACGCTGTTTAATTGTCATTGAAGCTTATTTATACAATGATTATATTTATGTTATTTTGTAAGTAGATACACATGCTGCATTCTTAACTAATGAAATATGGTTATGACAGTAATCATATAAATATAAATAGCAATAAGAATTGTGAATTGTAAAACCATACATTTTCTTCTTGAAAGCAAACAAAAGAAAAAGTGCTTAAATATTGTCTTTAATTCACACTTTAGCTTTAATATACATATTTTTTTAATTAACACGCATAATTAGTTAATATATAATATAGGATAAGTCCTCAAGGACTTATCCAGAGGTAATCTAGCCTTCGTATACTTTAACTGATTAAACCTTTAAAAATCCGATGTTTAAATCGCAAAAAGGCGTTTTCTTTATCAAGAGGAGGTTTTTGTCAATGCAGATGAATGGCCTTACTGCAAATGCAGACGTGCAAAAACTCCAGACGTGTAAAAAGTCAATTTACTTGCAAAAGTAAAGGTAATGTTTGCGCTCACTTGGTCTATCTGACTTACATTATACTTTTTGTGGCTTTTAATTCGCATTATTGTTTGATTAAATAAGTCTTAGATGTTTTTGAAACGTTAATCATTTTGATTAAGATGAATTTCAACATGGATATTATATATTTAATGTGAATACTCGTACAACTAAGAAATGTAATTGTATGAACTTTCCAATTAGAGATAATTATATAATAAGAGTGCCGGTGTGGCTTAATTGTGTGGACTGTTGCCTTCCGATAGGCAGGTTTAAATCCCGCCACGTACCAATGTGTTTGCGCACGCCTGCAAAGAGATTTAAAGGTTGTGCGTGAAGTCGGCCAATGTCTACACTCTATATAGGTAGCTTCGAGCCTCTTGGTGGGACGTTTAATGAGCTGTTGAAGATAATGATGATATAATAATCACTAAATTCTGTTCAAGTGATGTAAAAATTACAATGTTCAGGGCATTTTGTACGTCCTTTTACACGAGCAGTCTGTGGGTGGACTGTACGCGGGGCAGTACAGCGCACTACGCGTCCAGTATAATAATGCATTTAGGGTGCTGTTGGGACTGCCTCGATTTTGTAGCGCATCGTGGATGTTTGCTGAAGCACGTGTGGACTGTTTTTATGCAACCATGCGCAAGCGGTGCACCTCCCTGGTGCGCAGGGTACGCGCCAGCCCTAACACATATTGCGAATGTTTTCTGTGCGTTTGACTGCCGGTATGTATCATTGTAATATGATACATTTACCGGCGTATAAAATAGTATTTTAGATTTTCTTTTAATTTTTATATTTTATTTTGTTTTAAGTATTAATTATTATTTTGATTTTAACTAAATTTTAATATTATTTAATTGTCTTATTCATGTCATTTATTTTTATTATATTAAAAAGGAAAAATTTGATTCATTTTGTATTCTTAACTTCATATTAGTGGTATTGTTTTTATTTTTTATTGTAATTTGATTATTGGTCATTGTTATATTGACTGAAATAAATGAATTATTATATTTAACAAACATTGTCATCTTTGTTTTTGCCTGAAAATTTGATCAAATTCAATTTACAAGTAACTTGAACAATTACAACAATCTTCCTTCTCATATAAATACGTACACAAGACGTAGACGCAAAGAAAACTCCATTTCAACCGAAACGTCTAATAAAATGTATCCATTGTGGCTGTAAATCTTTCTAGCACTGTTGTGATAGGAAAGCGAGATGGTAACTCGACTCGTGTTTGCTCTCAAAACATAGTTCCGGGGAAACGTCCTGGGTTTGTCTATGGGGATTTACACTAAATAAAGACGTTTACAGATCGTTGTTGTGTAGCGATACAAAGGTCGGGCTTGAAATATTCAATATTTTCTTTAAAATCTTAAGCTTGGAACAAAATCGTAAAAAGTATACATTGTTAGTAATAAAAATTGGGACCATTTCTATGCCTCTGATATTAATAATAATAATAAATATCCACTGACATTCACACAGCGCCATCTAGTCCCAAGTTAAGCGTGAAGCCTGTATTATGGGTACTAAACAACGGATAAATATACTTATATACATTTTTTTTTGTAAATACATACATATTATACATAGAAAACACCCAGACCATTACAAACAGACATGTTCATGCACACAAATGTTTGTACTGCCCGGGGATCGAACCCGGAACCCTTGGTGTTGCAGCCGACCTCTCAACCGCAACACCAAATGGGTCGTCATATATATATTGCATATTATAATAATAAATTTATGGACTGAAATTCACACAAAGCCGCAAGTTAAGCGTGAAGCTTGTTTTACGGTTACTAAATAACTGTTAAAGATACTTACTTAGGTATATATATGTTTTTGTAAATAGACATTATGTACTAAGAACACAGATTTTCTGTATTCTGAGATAATGAACATAGAAAACACAGACCAATTCGTATATACATTTTAAACTCACATATGTTTTTTTTTTATTTAACCATTTTTGTTTACTCGTTTGCCACCATCTATGATGAACGCATATTCTTGACAGGGCCCCGTTTCAAACTTCTTATATTTAAAAAATACCGTGGTATCAGAATAAAAAAGGTCTTACCCAAATCCACCAATCACAGTTCCCACCGAGCGCTTGTTACGCCATTTTTTGCGCAACTCGACACGATGTCTTTTTCAAACTAAATAAACAAACGACGGGTATAGTAATAAATCTGCAGGTCGAATATTGCGCGGCCAACGGCAGCCGTGGAGACGTGTGGGTTTTTAATTATTAATTAGTGTCAAAAAACAGCTCGGTTAAGATATTTCAAATTAATTTTTCATGTGGTAGAGTCACAAAAAATATGATAATAATAACAATTGACGATTCAAAAGTATCTGTAACAGATTTATTTGAATAAAGATTTTTTTCTTTCTTTCTTTCATATTATTTATTTAAGAGGGTGGCTCAGTGGTGTGAACTGTTCCCTTCCTACCGGGAGAGCTGAGGTTCAAATCCTACGTACCAATGTATTTTCGAATTTCCGAAATTATATGTACGTTATCCGACGCTCCGACACCTACGAAGAGATTCGAAGGTTATGTGTGAAGTCGTCCAATCCGCACTGGGCCCGCGTGGTTGACTAAGGCCTAATCACCCTATACGGGTCGTGCCCCTCGGTGGGGACGTTTAATGAGCTGATGATGATGATGATTATTTATTTTCTTAGTGGTAGCGAACTTGGATAACGATTACCAGAGTCAAGCAACTATTACAACGGTTGGCTATCGAATTGGTAACCAAATAATATAATCTCAAGATCGTGCTCCAAATGGCATTAGTCCCGACTACTTAAGATGGAAGTCATTAAGGACCAGCATTTTGTATTGGTTTTGGCTTATGGTTCAATATTATCATAGTTATTGCATACGTTTTGTTAGATCCAAAACATGCATTTGGTCTTGTTGTCAGTTGACTTGCTGAGTGGAAACATCTCCGTCTGTCTCTACCTTAAACTGAGAATTTAATGACTGATAAAGATGATAGTTTATCGCAAAAAAGTAAAGCACTTTACTAGGTGGTAGACTCCACACTGAGTCGTCTAGGTAGGTATCACCGCTGTGTGAGATATCGTCCCATGAAACAGGAGAGTTACGCACTTTTGTGTTTCGGGATGAGGGCTAGTAAAATTGTCGGGTATAAGAGACCTAACATGTGTTGTCTATGGTGTCGGGCGCAGTGTGGCATTGACGTAAAATAATAATTGTTCATCAGTTGTTGGCTCTTGATATGCCGCTCTTTCATGGTCAGGCTCACTCAGTCTCACTTTCCATCAGGCGAGCGTCTGGACCGTTCTGTGCACTTTAACATAAAAGTATCAAGCGTTCCCATAGGTCTCGGCAATGCACACATGTCCCTGGGCGTCCCAGTATGCACCACAAGACCCTTTGTCCGCGCCGCCCGCTGGGCACATTACCCACTTGTTTACTATTAACTCCACCCATAAATACAGTTTTGCAATAATCATAATTTGAAAGTGCAATGTATGATCTTTCGTTAAAGGCCGAAAGGTATAAATAATGTAATAATGATATTTCGAATTTGAATTATCGGAATTTATAAAACTTAATTTTAAACAATCAGAATGTACTTACAAGTCAAAAACGAAAATTAACTATGATGTCTTTATTTTCTGTAAATTCTAACCTAAATGAAATTTACGATCTACATTTCCTACAACACAACGCCCTTACAATTGTTTTGGAATTAGCTGACTGGCAATCATTTTAGTAGGACTGAACACGTCATATTTCTTATTTTTAAGGATTAACTACTAGAATAAAATGCTCTAAATAAATACCCCAGCTAACACACTGACACAAAGACTTGCGTTCAACGCCAATTAGTCACAAAACTTTAATTGGAATCAAGTTCATAACACAAATAGCGGGGAAACTGAATAAAATAAACAAACACGCTAATAAAGCCAGACATATGCGAAAGACGAATAAGACGACAAATTGCATGGATCTGAAATTTAAGCAAAACGAACCGCGCACATCGACATCTGGCCACCTGAACTGGAAATACACGAGATATGGTATATTCCTAGAATAGCACCAGACTGTAAAATGAATATGGAAACACCATGTGCCTTCAAAAAGTTAACACAAAGTTGCTATATTGGCAGAGATGGGCTCAAAGGATTTTGCGACTTATGTCTGTGCAAATATGCACTTAACAACTTAATTTCGTTTGAACAAACTGAAGGCTTAGAAATAATTTGTCATCGACGCTGGACATGTTGACATTCCGTCTTGCCCAGTGCTAATGTTCATTTTGGGGGGCTCAGTACGAAATTAGGTTTAAGTGGAAAAAGTCTGAATTTACTGTCTTTGATGTGACGATTAGCAAATGGCCTCAGTAATAGAAAGCATTGCATGCATTTATGCAAATCCAAATGCATTTTGTCAATAAATCAATTATCAATCATAATTAAAAAATGGTTTTTGATGTAGAAGCATTTCTTTAGGCTAATACTAACTTAAGTAGTGAACAATTCACAAAACGTGGATCTTTACGAAAATAAGTGTCTAGAAGATCATGTCGTAAAACGCCAAATACGGAAGACTCGACCGGCAACTATACGACTAATAATGCTGGCCAGTTATTCTGCGCGCCATGCAACCGAACTTTCAAGTCGAAGTTTGGTTTTGCTAGTCACATTAAAGCCTATCACAACAATGACCCAGTATAGACATTTAGGAGTCGCCGTAGCCGAACACGGCGACACATACTCGTAAATACATATATTGAAACCTACGTAACTTGTTTTCCAAAAATTTAATAATTATTTAATGGTGATGTAGGTAAACTTCTCTCTAATTAAAATTAGAACTTCATACCCATGTTGTTTCAGCTACAGTAGACGCAGTTAATAAAGACATAAATCCACATGACAGGCAAAATAGCAATATCCTCGTTTTGCAACTAGCTATGCAGTTTATAGGAAATTTTCCCCAACTGTGCACTCGCATATAGACCGGGCGCAATGAACCGCATCATAGTGAAGGACGGTGTGATTTATGTTTACGCAGATGTTAACATTGGACACAAATCTTGAATAACATTTAATTCAAAAACAAACTTCATTTAAAACAATCTTATAATCTAGTATTCAAACGTTTCTTGTAGGAATAGAAAAACGTTTTAATACTAGACACCTCAGAGATCCCGAAAAGTATCACAGTATATCTGCTAACTTGTGACGAAAAGATGTGAAATTAAAGAATCCAGTATATGGGTAAGTAGGTGATTGGCATGAAATTCGTTCCCACGAATCTGCAAAACGACCCCATTTTAAAAAAATATTATTTTAGTACGCGTTTCGCCCGAATGTATTTTTATCGCGTGCAGAACGACTCTTTAAAAAATTTCTATTACTCAAAATATCCTTCTAATTGTTTTCTAAACTTTAATGCATTGCTGAAATAATACAGATATTTAGTTAATAAATATCGATTACTAGACACGGATGCAGCATGCCTTCGGTGAAGCAGATGTACGTGCGCACGCGCCGCGGATATATCAATGACAAATGCGATGCTGAAATGCATTTAGTCATGAAATATCATGCGATGAAAGCAACTTCAAAACATATATGAATTTATGTGTATTTTGTAAAGAGTTATGCCCTGTTTAAGACATACAAAGGATGATATTGATCTTTTAGAAGGATTAAAGTAAATCATTGTTGGTTACAATAACAACAATTAACATAAATCATTATAATGAAAGAAAAGAGATGAATATAAACGAGGACTTAAGTAAATCCTAGTGACCAATCATGTACAAGCCCATGCTTTAAAATTGACTATGATCGAATTTTCAATATACACAAAAGTAGAAGAAGGTACCGTTTATAATAACTGAGTGATTGATATAATTCCCAAATATATTACAATATACAAGAATGATTCCTTTGCTAAAAATAAATTTTCGTGATCCAAGCGTACGAAAATACATCTCTCTCTTCAACCTATCGCAGTCCACTGCTGCATAGGTCTCCCCCATTTTGCGCCAGATATCCCGGTCCTCCGCTTTTCTCATCCAGCTTCCACCAGCGACCTTCCGCAAGTCAATAACAAAAATACTTCCTATTCAACCTATCGCAGTCCACGGCTGGACATAGGTCTCCCCCATTTTGCGCCAGATATCCCGGTCCTCCGCTTTCCCCATCCAGCCTCCACCAGCGACCTTTCGCAAATCGTCGGTCCATCGGGCCGGGGGGCGTCCTACGCTACGCTTGCCGAGACGCGGTCTCCACTCCAGAACTCGTCTGCTCCAGCGGCCATCGGTTCAGCGACATACGTGACCAGCCCACTGCCACTTCAACTTGCTGATCCGGCGGGCTAATTCGGTATCTTTAGTTTTCTTACGGATTAAATCATTTCTGATCTTATCCCTAAAAGAGATCCCGAGCATAGCTCGCTCCATTGCGCGTTGAGTGACTTTGAACTTGTGAACCAATCCCGCAGTCAGCGTCCATGTCTCAGCTGCGTATGTAAGTACGGGTAGGACGCATTGCTCAAAGACTTTTGTCTTTAAGCATTGCGGAATTGTCGACGTGAAGACTTATCAAACACAAAATAATATGTACGACGAAGCAATATTACTATTATTCTATTTATTTGTGCAGTCAAACAAATTCCAATTTTGTAAAACATAACTTAGCAGTGCGCGACAATATTTTTTTCGTCATAATTAAATTTATTGCTATAAAAAAGACAAACTCCCTGCCTCTGCAAATCGTGTCAAACAGTGTTAATTTATTACGCACAAATTTAGAACGGGAGTGTTTTAATTAATGAGTGCACGTCAAATTTGTCCGCTGATCGTGAGGGCTAGAGGGATTTCTTGGATCTTATTCATGAAACAAGCGCGAAGAGTTCACGCTTAAGCTGCTAGATAACCATCGCTTGGTATGTTCTTGAAAACACCTTGTTCCTTTTATTCTAGAAACTTCAACCATACTAATTATTCAAATCGTACTTGTGCTATCATCGTAGGTTTTTAGTTTCAGTAGTATTTTCACTATTTTAAATCAGATCATTATTTTAAGGGTCATATGAGGACAAGGAAGGAAATTTTCGCCCTAAGTAAACCAAAACGCCTATGACTAGATGGTTAAATTAAATTATGTGCATTTATAATTTTAATTTCAAATTTATTGCTTTTTAAAGTACCTAATTAGGTAGGTAGTTATTTAAATATAAGTAGTCTTTGCCAAGATACATAGTGTATATACATAGTGTATATACATAATATATAAAGAAGTTGTTTGAAACTTTTTTAATTGATAAAATCTTATATCAGATGCTAATTTTTCATTTAAAAATCCAACTAATTGTAAGCCACACATATTCGTATATTGTGAATTCCCTAATAACCTGTTTTTCTATAGATACAATACAAGTGTTAATTCGTTCTGCTCGTTAGCCAAAACTCATTCACCAACTTGACTAGTTTGCTTTGCTCTACGAACCCAATAAACTTTTACACACACATTATTAACTAACAACGTACTTAATCCAAACCTTTTGACTTGAGCTTTAATTTGCATATCCTGTAAACGACTGTATGCTTTATAATGTGACACTTAGGGGTTGCTTTTGCGTGCCTCTGAATATTATTATTGGGTAAAATTCCACTTATTTATGAATCTACATTCACATTCGATATTTTACATGCAATCAGACAAAATTCTCGCAGAAGGTAGAGCATTTGCTTATTTGGTTGTGGTATGAATCACTGGCAGCTGTGGTATTGTTGTTTGCATTAGTGTCCATCGAGCTTGTCCAAATAAAATGATTGTTATGAATATGTGCGATATCATTTGTTTATTTAAGTTTAATCACGAGGTTACTTCTACGATTATTTATATAGTGAACGCATTAATAGAAGATAAATATAAAAATAACAAGCATTGCTCACTAATTCCATTTAAGGCGATTCAATTCTCTTACGGCACCGAACAACTTCCAAAAACTGCCGGTCTGAGCAGATGTTTTATGAAAATACCATATTTTCTCTACCGAAAGTTGTTTGGCATGTTGTTAGCGTACAATAAAATTGTGTAACTATAAATAGAATTGGTTTGTCCGTTTTTATGTTTAAATACGCTTTTAACCAAAACTACATTTTAAAAATGTTATCTGTCTATCTGTTACTTTCTTATAGAACCAGAATTACTAACTACGTAGATATTAAGCTTGTATCTATATACTTTAATGAATTTATTCAAAATATCAACACACCTCAAAAGCGTAACATCGTCGTGAAATTCCAGTAGATATATTATTGCGTAACCCCCGACCGAATACCCATATTACAACACAGTAGTCGAATTCCGATCTATTTTCTCGGTTATAAACGTTTTATTGTAACTCACGCAAATGGAGGCGAAAAACTATTTATTTTCATTGGAACAATAAAAATTTTACGGCACTTTAAGCATCATCTCCACTTAGAAACTTCATTTCGTGACTTTAACAGTGTTGTGGGGGCATGTTTGTTTTCGGTTCACATTTATGGTATTTGGTGTTATGGGTTGATTATCTCCGTTCTTGGAAAACCATCAAATGCGGTAGGCTAATTGGTAGCAGAAACCGTAAAATGTTATACGAAAATATATAAATACCTATTGAAGGCAACACCTACTACAGAGTTCGTTAAAAATAATTAGCGTTCAATAATGTTCCTTGTCAATTCTATACAAATATTGAAATTATTAGTAGAGATACTATTTTGCCCTTAAGAAGTAGAAATCCTGAAACCATAGGCTTTGTCTCTCTTTTCTCGAGATAATATTGTAAATAATTTTGATTATTTCACGATTTATACCGCAAAATAAGTATCATTCAATGAGGTAATACTAATATTTATCATTGAATTTTTTTATAAACACTAATTTTATGGTGATCATAATAATGTATACTTGGATAAATGTAAATGATAAGTAAAAAATATGACTTTGTTATTGTAAAACTTATTTTTTTGTATCCGTCATAAATTATAAGACTCGTATATGTTTCTACCACCGAAAAAGTGGATTATACTTGAATTTGCACAACAATATTTTTTCCAGGCAAAACGTTATCAACTGACGCTATTTGTTCAGATGACGTTCAAATTCAAATGTTGTTTCTCATCCTAAACTAATAGACACATCTTCGAAGACTCGATAAGTTGATTTACAACCTATCTTAGTGAAAGAATCTCTTGTGACTTTGCACAGGCAAAATGCGTTTTATCATCGTCGAGTGTTTGCTTGAGTTTGTGAGTGTGCTTTTTTTCATGTTTTTTTGTCACTTTGATGCGTGTGTTGGTGCAGATTACAACGCATGTCTTGAGAAAACCTCTTGAGATTTTAGTTTTGTTTTTTAGATTTAATCTTTATACTTAATTTTAGATGTGTCTTTATGTAACAGAATTTGAAATGTTTGGAAATCAATTGTCGCCATCACATAAATAGAATAATAGATCCTGAATAACAGAAATCAATGTTTGATATATTTGAAATTGTGAAGATTCTTTAAGTATGAACCTGATATCATGTATTGTAATAAAAATACTTTATATTTCAAGATGTATTTAAATAAAATCATATTACCATCGTTATCGTTTCAACCACAGCTGAACATAGGCCTCCCCTAATGAGTAATATCACCAAAATATCTTCAAGGAAATATTGTAGTGGTACTCTAAATTTGCCGAAGGGCAACGAACAAATAAAAACAAAAATATCATCAAAAAATTTTCAAGTAATTTTAAAATACTCTTAAGATCTGTTGATTCTAATTAAAATCTTTGGATTTGACATGGAAATTTACCTGTATTAAGTTTTCAATCATACTTATCCTAAATCAGTAAAATCTACGCAGCTCCTGTGCATTTTTATCTGGCATCTGAGTTGGCACGGCATACTAAGCGGTCCATCGACGGAAGTCGGCACCTTTGCTGTCGCTCTGACGGATGCCTGCGCTTGCGCATCCTTTGTGCTTTACCTTCCAGCTAGGGCTGTTAGTGATTAGCTTAACACTGAGTCGCGAATGCTGTTGATTGTTTTCATCAAGCCAATTGCAAACTTTAAACGGGTCCATATTCAACTGACATTTTTTATGTAACAGCATGTATAGGACGGTCAGGACGCTCACCTGATGGTAAGTGATACACTAGACCATGGCAAAGTCGCATTGAAGGCGACCATCAACTGATAAAGAGTTATTATTCTCCATCAATACCGCACTGCGCCTGTCACCCGTGACAACAGATGTTAGGTCTCATACCCGGTAATTTTATAGCTACAGTGCCCTAATCCCGAAACACAAATGTGCAAAATACTCTTGTTGCACGGGACGATATCTGGCACTGCGGTGGTACCTACCTAGACATTTAGTACTGAGTCTAGCACCTAGTCATATAATTATTTTATGTACAATGGATGCTGCTTCTGAAATAAACGTTTTTGATTTGATTGAATATATTTTTCCTCTTTGTACCTAGTAAATATATATTTTTTTAATATTAAATAGTTATCCTTAATTATTCGGATGGTGTCTTGTTCTGTCCTATTACTCTTAGCGTAACTTTTACTTATGTAAATAAGCATACAAAGCAAGATATCGGATCAGCCCTGTCTAGCCGATTCCGCGAACACTCTGCCTGCAACGTGCGCGTGCGCTTCGTGCGCTTGCGCGGAATTCCACGCATTTGTATTCAGCTGTGTTAAGCTTTCGATTTTGTTAAGCCCTTTTTACTAACTTTCCCTGTACATAATTTTGACCGTAAATTCACTGGAGATATATATATATATATATACCGTATGATTAGGTGTATGGATGCAGAGTCATTATAGAGCTTTTTTAGCTTTTAGCTACTATTATCTGTATACTTAACATTTTAGCTTCAAGGAGAAAGCGTATTCTCACTTAAAAGGCCGGCATCGCATTTCTATGCCCTCTGGTATTTCAGGTGTACATGGGCGATGGCGTCATTTACCATCGGTTGAGCCCTCAGCTCGTTTGCCTGCTATAGCATAAAAAACCCAGAATACTTTGCTACGAAGATAGCAACAAGAACTATCGTACGAAGCGCTTTTTATTATCCCATTATCTAAGCATGTCATAAGAGCGCTTAAACTTCCGATCGGCGAAAAATCGCACGATAAATCGATTACTATTCTGACAACGATTTCCGATTAAAATTACAAACAGCATGGCGGATTTTCGTTATTGTTAATGTTTGAGGAATACTGAATTCGGTGTTTTTTGTTTAAACCGCCTATATGTATTCTGCTTGTGATCCTGTGCTATTGTTTGATGGTATTATTCGGTTTTAAGTATTTGTGTCCTATTTTAAGTAGGTATATGTAACTAACTGTTTTGATATCCTACTTCCCATGTCTTTGGCTCATGGCTTTAACTTAATATCGACAAATACTAGTTCGAAAGCACACTACTTTAACAAATCACATGTTCGACAACACACTACTTCGACAAATCACTACTTCGACAAATCACAATTCATTGTATGGACGCTTGCTAGCCCTAGAAGGGGGATAAAACTCGGTAGGCACCAATTGACAAAGAAATTCCTTGATGATGATATAATAATTATGATTACTAAGCCAAAAACAAATGTATCGGTGTGCATTTTATATAATTTTATTGGCTGTAAATCTTCAATAGTTTACCATATACCAGTGAGAAACTTGGAAACAAATCGAAATGGATAGTGAAACCAGATAAACGAAACTACTTATCGGTAAAATCATAATTAATTCAATATTATACAGACGCTTTTTAGATAAATACTAGCTTTTGCGTGCGACTTCGTCCGCGTGGAATAGTTACTTTGGCCTAACGCTCTCTTTAACCCGCTACTTCGTTTATATAGGTGAGTTAAAACTGCGATATCTCATAAGATATTCATTTAAATTGAATGATGTAAAGGGCAATTTTGTTTAAAATGAAATACTTGTGATAAATAAAGTATTTATTTGGATAAGGATTGATATCTTATTTATGAAAATAGCTTCGCAAATGATGCATTATTTTAGAAATTTTTTTTAGCAAAAAATATGTTATTGGGAGCTAACCTTAAAAGTTAGACATATGCTGTCGCGGACTTTTTTGTAGATTTTCAAAAGGGGAACAATACTCTCATACACGACTTTTGCGAAACTTTAACCGTTTACGCAGCGTATGAAGCGGAATCTCCAAGTAAGAAAATTTTCCCCCGGATTTTGAAACATTCTTCATTGCTGCTCCGCTTCTATTGCTTGTAGTGTGATAATATATACCCTATAGCCTTCCTCGATAAATGAGCTATCTAACACTGAAAGAATTTTTTTAAATCGGATCAGTAGTTCCTGAGATTAGCGCGTTCAAAAAACAAACAAACAAACACACAAACAAACTCTTCAGCTTTATAATATTAGTATAGATAAATAAATAAATTGAAAATTTATTACGTATTAAATCTTTACTACATAGATACTTCTATGGGACAGCGGCACCGAGCTAACGGCTCAGCCGATGGTAAATGACACCGCTGCATATTTGCAATACCAGAGGGCACTGAAATGAGTTGCCGGCCTTTCAAATGGGGTATTGAGATATAGTGTATCAAGAAATAACACGTCAATACCTTATGTTCTTATTTAAAATTACCTATACCTAACAAACTTATAAAAATAAAATCAATATGAGACCTATTTAAATGATTTACGACACTGAAAGAGATAAAATTAAGCCTGCAATGTCCTACCCAAAATGAGAAAAGTCGCAAATAGTGCTTGACAGAAACGCAGTGTTATTCGAACCCACAACTACTAATCACCTAAACTCCACGCTCAAACCACTAGACTAGAAGAAGGTGAATGCAATCATCAGAATACAATTATCACCAACAATTCAGTTTTAACAAAAACCACGGCTCATTAAATCGGTGCTTTAATGACCATAACCCTTACAAAATGGCCGACACATTAACGCTAGAGTAAAATACAGCGGAAAATGTAATCAGTTAACGAGACAAATCGATTTAACGTCGCAACCCTCTCATTTGGTATTCATTACTGGCCGGATACTGCGTTTGTAGGCGACCAGTTAACGACGACCTTTTAGTTGCTTTGTGACCTTGTATAACCCTCGTCGGTGGCTCATTGGTGTGGACTGTCCTTCCGATCGGGAGGGCACTGGTTCAAATCCCGCCACGTACCCATATGTTTTTGAAATTACATGTACGTTATCCGACGCTCTTTACCGTAAGCGGTAAAGGAAAACGTCGTGAGGAAATTTGCGTATGCCTGCGAAGAGATTCAAAGGTTGTGCGTGAATTCGTCCAGTTTCCTCTCGATGTTTTCCTTCACCGTAAGAGCGACGGATAACATACATTTAATTTCAAAATTGGTAAACACAGCGGTACGTGGCGGGATTTGAACCTCAGCCCTCCCGGTAGGAGGGCAACAGTCCACACCATTGCGCCACCGACGCTCACTTTTATTATTAGAGTGCTAATATATTTTGTCATTTAACATTTCGTGTATTTTTCACCCCATTATTATTATTATTTTTAATCATTTATAGGCAGACATTTGGCCGCCATCTCACCTGATGGTAAGTTATGATGCGGCCGTAGATGGATCATGCCTGCCTAGAAACAGCCTATTCACTGTTGCCTTGAAGACGGCCAGGTTGTAATGATCGGGGAACACATAAGGAGGCAACGAGTTCCATTCCTTTGCGGTGCGCATTATGAACGAAATGATGAAAACATGAAAATATAATGTGACCACAACATTGGCAGTTATGACACCTGATTTAACCTTGTGGTTAACCACACAATACTAACAACCGATCGGTTTTTATTTCAGCCGATAGTTCATGATCACTCTAATCATGTAATCAATTTAAAATTACTACAAGTATTCCAAATAGCGCATTTGGTTGATAATAAGCCCTCAGGGTCGTTGCATAAACATATTTAGGTTGAAAGCCATCTTTGCTCGCCATTTGCCCGGAATCTGTGAAGGCCTTCCATGAACAACAGCGAAAAATAAAAACCGCAAAAAAAATGTGTAAACAATCTTAATTAAGGTGTCTGGCAGAGAATGGATGCAACTTGCTAAGGATTGCGATATTTAGCGATAAATAATCACTGATATATACGAGAAAATTTAGGATACAGTGGATGATGCTAACTCGATGTTTAATGTGTATGATATTTTCACGCTTATTTTTTTTATGTTGTGAGTGAACAGAACGATCAGGACGCTCACCTGATGGTAAGTGATACGCCTGACCATGACAGAGCGGCATTGAAGGAGACCAACAACTGATAGACAGCTATTATCCGCCATCAATGCCGCACTGCGCCACTTAATTATGATTTTTCATTTTTCAATCATTTCCATTGTGATGGTTAGTGATTTTTTTATGTTATAAGTGTACAGGACGGTCTGGACGCTCACCTGATGGTAAGTGATACGCCAGACCATGACAGGGCGGCATTGAAGGAGACCAACAACTGATACACAGTTATTATCCTTCATCAACGCCGCACTGCGCCCGTCACCCGAGACAACAGATGTTAAGTTCTTCTACCCGGTAATTTGGACAGATCTAAGTTAAGGTGATGATGGAAGAGATGTTAGGCTGACTGGATATTAGATACTCATATCTTTGATATCTTCACTCAAGCCCAATTCGCCTTTGGATTGCCAGTCTAGTCCATGATACTGAATGAGACAAATAATAATATTATAGGGTCCAAGATATGCTGGTCGAAGCATAATTCCCGTTCTAAAAGCGTGTACTTTCGACTAATTCGTTTAACGCAACGTTACATCCGATTAAGGGATGCGCTCTATTAACATGAGTTTGTAACCCGAGCGTTGATTTAGGTTTTTATTAACCGTAATATGTTAATTAAGTTACAGTTGAATAATACTGAATAATACATTAGGTATGTCACGACGAATTCGTAACATTGGTCTGATTGGCTGAATCTACAATTTCCTTTTTAACTTGCCTAAAAAAAGCAAAATAATTTTTATTACATTTTCATTAATAACATTGCCTCTCAAAAATAAATGTGTTTAATTACGTTGGAAGCTAAATGGGTTCTGTAAGTAAATTACGATAGATATACTGGTAGGTATAATCTGTACCAACCATGAACATAGAAACTCCATAAAAATATAACTGGTTCTAAATTTAAAACTTACCAACGACAATAGACCTGGCCGTTGCGCACGCAACCGCCGTCAGCAAAACGAGAGTGACAGCTGTCGACATTTCGCGCCAAAAAGCAATGGCGGACCGCGCCATTTTGCCGTCTCAACTCCGCTTATTGGGATCCATTAGTTTCTGTAACAATTGAAATTTATTGTTATTTTATGTGTACAATAATTGAATATTGTTACTTTCGACGACTTAAATCAATTCATATTAGTTTAAATTACTGACAGATTTTTTTCAACCTGGACACATAATGTGTTGCCTATGTTCAAACAAAATGTGAAACGTTTCTCTCTAAATTAATATTTGTTTGAAATCCCAAAGATGTAGAAAATATTGGGCTTTTTAAAGTTGGTTCCTCATGATCCTCATCCACCAGATTAGGATCATGAGGAAATTAGTATTGCTATAATACGCGCATGAAATAGGGGTGACTTGTGTCCAAGACTACGATAAAGTAAAACTTTTACCTTACAGGTACAAAGCAAGCTCATAATAAAATCAGAAACCTAGTACTTGTCAGCACCAACTCGCGATATTTACAACTGTACACAAACGAAAGCTAACAGTAGAAGTAGTCGGGGATATTTGCTAAAATTCTTGTTGAACATCTGCGATCGGCTAAAAATAACCCTCTCAGATGCATAACCAATAAAATCCGAAGCGTAATGCGTTCGTGCGTTGTAATTTCTAAAATACAGGTGCGTGAAAAGCTGTAAACGTCAAAACGTATTCCTTTAATACCCTTGCTAAGATAGATTTACAGTTTTAAAATTTCACAATCGTCATGCGCTAGGGTTGCCAACCAAATGGCGTACCATGGAAATATTGGCATGGCATTAAATTTAGTATGTTTTAAAGTTTATTCGGTAATGTTAAGCAGCCAACGTTCAATTAGAGTTTACAACCTTCACATTTGAAAGCTACTACAAGTCTACAAATGAGGACATCTAACAAAAAGCTATGCAATCATAATTTTCTGCTTCAAACACGGGTTTGAAATTCACAATAATGATATACAATTTAAACCTGATAAGGTAAGCCAATTTATATGCAGGATAAATTTCGTATATATTTAATTCTAGCTATGCCTCGGGGTGTTCTTTTTTTTCGGAAGGAGTTATCGCTGTTGGCCGCAGGTGGCCTTCACAGATTCACCGCCCGATGAAACTGTAAAAGCCATCTATTTTTTGAAGATTTACAGTTTCAATAGACACTTTATTAAAGTATTACAATTTGATAATAGTACAATACTAATAACAAATCTCCACATATGAGTAATGAGATTACAAAATCATATTGAGGTAACCACAACTTTACATTAAGAAAGAAAAAAGGAAAACATTTATTAATCCAATGCACCGCAACACAATCACATGTAAACATATCACAATAAACCAAAATAAAAATATTAAAATTTAAGAAAGAACACAGAAACAACATGTGCTACGATGCCTGAATCAAACGGACTCACTCAGCATAAGCCAGGGACACCGGTAGTGAATCCTGGTGCCGATTTTCAGTGAGCCCGGTTGATTAAATATTATTTAATATCATCAAGGTTCAAGGGCCTCAAAGTACGATTTTGTCATTTGTCTTTTTATCGAGGGAATGTTAGTGAAAAACAGGTCAATATCAATAGGCAAAACGGAAAAACTACTACTTCTATGAACTAGAAATGTATTAGTACAGGCGAGCAGTATTTGTTATTCTGAAAAAAAAAACGCAATTTAGTCAATACGAGTTAGTTCGACGTTAATGTCAATAAAATTTCACCGAATTTTTTTTGTCACCGAGGGGCAGGCTCGTGCCCCTCGGTGGGGACGTTTAATGAGCTGATGATGATATGATGTCAATAAAATATAATTTAGCAGCTATTTATGCTGAATGATTTTCATTAAACGTTTTTGAGATTATTCTTTGTGAACATTATCGATGCGAATATTTTCGCTTGAACAGAGCCAACCCTACCATCGGTTTCTCTTAAGGTGTGAACGTACTTCACAAAGAGTTTATGACGGTAAATGTATTTTTGTCAAGGATAACTGTGAGCCTGCGACTGATTAGTTTCGCATATAGATAAACTCATACTCAATTTGAGGATGAATTTGCAGTTAAAAAGTAGTACATTACAAATGTTACCCAAATTTATCGACGACTCATACGGTGCAATGGATAAGACGTCGACTATTACACCAAGGGTTCGGGGTTGATCCCCGGGAAGTACAAACAATTGTGTGCATGAACATGTCTGTTTGTATTGGTCTGGATGCTTTCTATGTATAATATTTATTTATTTACCAACCAACCTATGACATCATAATATTGTTATGTTATTAGACTAGCCTTTGCCCGTGGCTTAGCTCGCCTTAGATTGGGGTAACACGGATCCCCTTTCATGGTTACAATAGCAGAATATATCTTTTCGTTACTGTAGATGATATTATACGTTTTTCCATCGATTTTTATCTTCCTGCATTGGAAACTGAGAAATGTCCCTTGTAAAATTTCACCATTGGAAGCTGATTAATAATAAATAATGAAAAATTTATTTGTTTTAAATTGGGAGGTTCGAATTAGACGAAAAATAGCCAATGTGACTCTGCATCCCTTTAACAATCTTCCTACAAAAAATAACGTCTATTTGTTTTACCGTGAAAAACGGTCAAACGGACACACTTTGACATTTATAATATTAGTATTGATTTACAACCGGTGAAACCAAAAAAAAAATAACTCCCATCATATAAACTACGCTGCCAATTAAGTATGACGTATCACCCATATTGTGTGACATCAAGGAACCTTCCGAGGCATTTTCTGCATTACGGATATAAAAATAATTGGTGACGGGTTCGTTGGCACCGCGTAAAATTAAACATAAAATAAACACACGTTAAAAAATAACTACAGCGTATGAAGGGTGCCTTTATGTGCCTGAGCCGGTCATGAAAATGGTTGACCTTTTAGAAATTTCTAAATTACTCGATGGCCTACAATGAGAAGTTTTCATGATTAAAAGTTTTAGTATCATTTTCTTTCTCGCAATAAAATCCCAATCATTTTAAAAATGTAGTTTATGTATTTATTAAAATATTAAAAAGTTCGTAAGTGTGAGTGTAGTTTTGTTACTTCTCCACTAAAAGGCTGAATGGTTTTTCATGAAAATTTACTAGCATATCTGTATAGCACATAGACGATTACTCCCAAATTCGCATGGAAACGGGAACTTCGCAAGTAAACCCGATGGTTTCATATTCATAAACGTGATCCACGTGAATATTATACAATACTTGTTAAAGAAAAACTGTTTTACTGCTACACAGTTTGAATTAAGACCCGTAAAACAAGACTCAAGCATTAATCTTTACATAGAGTTAGTAAGAGATGTCGCTATTTATCGTATGTAGCGATATCCCTTTCTAACCAATGATGTAAAAAAGTATAGATTCGTGATACGCTCACAAAACAATAAAAAAGTGTTCCGAATCTAGTGACAGCAACAACCACATATTTAGAATGAGCGTACATTTACCTAACAAAATAGTACAAACTGTATCTCTTCGGCGGTTCGTTTTTGAGGCACGGATGGCGTATCTGCCTTTATATATACAGAACATCATAGTTTCTAACGCAATTTAAGTAAAGATGGACGTTGAGTCTCGTTATAGAATACGCGCCTTAAACAACAGAACGAAGCAATCTGACTTTGGGCTCTAGGCTATCACCACTGGTATAAACAAAATGAACTGTTAATCACATACGTAATTAATTTCCTCGGTGAGCCATCGGATATGGTTATGACCGTTTCACCCCGCATCTATTTATATCACCCACATTATAAACACCCCATTCAATTATCAAATAAATCACACCTCGGTGCGGTGAAAGGTGTATTTTTGAACCAACAATGAAATAAAACCTATGATGTATCCATTTTTGTAGCGGAGTCCAGGTTAACTCGGCGCTGGTATGATATATGAGCACGTGGAGGAAAGGGTTGGCTCTCTATCTCAAAAATAAATTGAGCATTATTGTTAACGACCCATTTGGTGAGAATAGTTGAGAAGTTGGCTACTACACCTAGAGTCCCGGGTTCGATCCAAGTCAGTACATACATTTGTTTGCATGAACATGAAGTTTTGTGTTAGTCTGTATAATATGAATTTATTTACAAAAAAGTAAATCAGCACGTTTATCCCTTATTTATACCCCACTAGTCTAGTCCCAAACTAAGCATTTACTTGTGTATTTAATACACACAAGCCAATGCTAGTTTAGGAGTAGATGGTGATGTGTAAATGTCAGTTATATTTATTAATATTTATTCTTACTCAACTACTGTTGGAAGCAGATGGTCTTCACAGCTTCACCAGGTAAATCGAAATTGCGGCAAAAACATACTGTACAGGACTCTTAGGTCGTGAAGATGAAATTTTGTGTTTTGCTTCGAAGTACGGTGGTATTCATCACCGTGGCAGCAGGAACGAGTCCGAATAATTCCTCCGAACACTGCCCATGGTCATACCAATTCAATGATTAATCTGCGTGGAATTCCTTAGGTAAGGCCTTCATAAGGCAGTGGATTAATGAAGCACCAATAATAATGATAAAATAAAATCTTTTTTTATTAAATTACATCATATTTTATTTATTTAATATATAAATAAAAATCTTTGTTTGTGCTGAAATTGTGGTCAATATGATATCTATTGCATATAAAAAAGTGATCGTATGTTTATTCAAAAACCGACAACCCTACAGTGAACTATAACCGACACTGAACAGAAGTTTGTCTGAAGCCTCTTTATTCTACGAACGTTCATAATCATTATTATTTATAGTTTCTTGTAAACTTTCACTGTTGGGCTCATGACTACGTTTGTTACGATTATTGAAATATGGAGTGGTGCTAAGCTTAGTAAACTATAAGGGATTTCGTTTTGCAAATTGCAATTTCGTTTACTTCTGGGCAAAGACTTTTGCACCTTGCACCATATCTTTTATGATTATAGAGGTCTGGTCTGGTATTAGAATAATGAAATCATTTTTAATTCGTGACATTTATTCAATGTATATACCATCTCAGGTTGTGATTTGTGTAGTCTTCATTAAATTTGTTCAATGAAGTGTAGCATTTGCTAAAGCTTTGTAAACTGGTAAATAAAGCACAGAATGTTTATATGTATGTATTTTATAGAGTACTGTAAACGGATGTTTCTCCGTTGTTTAGTATCCACAGTACAAGTCTATGGGGCTATATGGCGCTCAAGCTTAAAAACAAAACGTAAATAAGAGTTTTAAAAAAATGACTTAGGTACTCCAATCGAAATAACCAGAAAGTAAATTTTGTCAAAATCAAGTAAACTAATGATGTGTTTACATAAGCAGCAAACATGGCTATAGTAAAACAAACAATATTGTACATAGCTCCACCAGATGGCGCGAGTCGCTTACTCCCACATTTGTAAACATAGCTTTATGGAAAGCAATAGGGTGATACTTTTATATTATAATATAAAAGGATTCTATTTTAATTATATATTTATATTTTTTGCACATTTTTGTTAGAGTGTAATTAATATTTGACGAAAATAGAGTGATTATATAGATTAAGTGGTAACTTATACATTACATTTACAAAATCTATCGAAAAAAGGTTAACGAAATGGTTATTCACTTTTAATTGTTCTTATACTTATTTTATTGAAATAATAAGTTCCATTTTTTATTTTACTTAAAAAGGAAAACAATTATTAAAAAAACATATGTCACAATATTAATTAATATAAACTATTACGATGTTATATGCTTACCAAATATTAAATATTTGAAAAAATACGAATGCATTTCTACTGGAAATACACAGGCATGCATTTAATGCATAGTCATTGCAATAAAAATCAATGACAATGACTTCGCTAAAATAATATAGATCAAACGTCTAGCTTTGAACTATAAACCGTTATGAGCGGTAGATTTTGAATTAAAAGTACAGTTAATGATTTTACCTACTTTCACATAACTTTAAAATAATGTACAATGGAATTGATTTAATAAAACCACAAAATTATACTTCTAAGTAAAAGTTATCGATAGTTTAGTATCTATATCAACTTTTATCGATACATCGGTTTGAATAAGGATTTTTGACTTTTTCATATGTTAACGTTTTCATCTTCAACCATCAGTTTTTTAAACCACAGAACTTTTAATAATGATAATTTAAACCCATTGACCGCCAAAAACCCAGGCACAATGGAAATCTATTGTTTGTGGCGTTTGAGGCGTCTCAGACGATCAACGGGTTAATGTAAAGGTACTAAATACCTACACAATGTCTGTGTAATTGAAGCCGAGCCCGTTTTGCAAAGCGCACTGTGTACGCGTTTTAAAACATCCTGTATGAGGAAGCGCGCGCGCACGTGCGCCTGGCTTCCTGCGCGCCTAGCGCCGCCTGGTGGCGAGTGCGTACAACTTTTTCTTCATACAGAATGAAGTTTAGGAAGTAAATTGTAGAATACACACATAACGGCCAATCATTTTCATGATTGATCATGAAAAATTTTCGAAGTTGTTCCATCAAATGTATATTCGTAGCAAAATTTTTGTCTGCTGTGCTACAAACTACGGGACGGATGTGTCTGACTACTATTTTTCATCATCATCATTATCAGTTTACGTTCTACTTCAAGAACAGGACTTCCCAGACCACTTCTCAAGTCTCGTATAATCCATCTGCGTGCACTATACGACTTGAAAGTAGCGTCAGATATCGCTTAAGTGGCCAGTTCTAGGATAAGGGTATCTGAACTATTGACTCGAAGCAGAAGATCGCAACTAACAGCTTTGTTTAATCCGAAGGACTCAATATATTTTTTTCGGTTAGACATCTGGCGATAGGTGCTTAACTTGAGCGAACGTTAACCAAACGCACCAGTCGCTCCGTCTTTGAGTCCTCTCTCTTCAACCTATCGCAGTCCACATGGACATAGGTCTCCCCCATTTTGCGTCAGATATCCCGGTCCTCCGCTTTCTCCTCCAGCCTCCTCCAGCGACCTTTCGCAAGCCGTCTGCTCCAACGGACATCGGTTCTGCGACAAACGTGTCCAGCCCACGAGTCGAGAAAGTTGCGTAACATCCATTGATGTGGATGTTCGAGTCCTCTCATAGTATGAATATATATATATATATATATATAATTTTAATATATATTTTTCATCTCTATAATAATAATTTCATAAACAATCATTAAATGTGAAAAAAAATGTAAAATTATCATCGTTCTTATAAAAGCTCACGGTAATTAACGAGACATCTATCAGAATGTAATTGAAACAAAAACCTTCATGGCCAATCTTTCATCGAATAACCGAGTTCATGGCATATGCCATGTGATTCACATTAATATTATTTGTATATCAGATAAATATCATTTACTAAACAGCCGTTGACTAGAGTAGGTATTAAAGAGATTTGCTGAAATCTCAACGCTTGGCAAGCAAGTTGGAGATAATCATCAGCTCATTATACTTCCCCACCGAGGGTCACAAGCCTACCCGTGGTGGCTGTATAGGCCTTTGTCGTCCACGCGAACCCAGTGCGGATTTGCCTACTTCAAGCACAAACTTTGATTAACTTATTAGGCGTGCGCAGGTTTCCTCACGATGTTTTTCAATTTTCATCCCTCTAAGAGCGTCAGATAAACGTACATATCATTTCGAAAAGATATTGGTACGTGGCGGCATTTGAACCTGCACCCTCAGCAGATCAGAAGGCAACAGTCCACACCAATGAGCCTCTGATGGACGAAGTTGGAGATAGCATTACCAACATATAAAAGGCTAAGTCGATCCTGCATTGCGTAGAGATTTTGGCAAAACTACTCCCTATCTTTGAAGAGGCTGTATCCAGTAGTGGACTATTACTGCTTGTTTACGTAAGTAAAATACGTTACAAAGTATTTTTTCGTGTACGTGTTCCTGCAAATAAAAACCGCGGGCTGATACCCTGTCATTTAAACTTAATCTTATACATGTAATTTGTCATATATGTTCGTAAAACACAATCGTTCATATTTAACCAGTACTTGAGTTTACCCAACACTCGTGTTTTAATGTTAGCTACGGCAATGGACGCCGGTGGTCGGAACGCTCGAATGCTGCGGCTATTTATGGAAGAGTAATTACTTGAGGTGTTCTTTTAAAATATTGTTTGTGTACTCAACGCGTATTGAAGCTCGTATACTTTGGAAAATACGCCGCTAAAATATTCGATCAGCTTTCAGTGTGAAAGAAAACAGATGTAGGTACCCATTGTGAACGGATTAAGAGATTTTTTAGATATATTGTATGCTAGAACTCATTGATACATATAAATCCAGTATGAAATAAGCCTCCAAATGAAAATGCTGTACGGGAAGTCCAAGAACAGTATTACTTAGGAGAGAAATGTTTATTCTGTGACAGTATACAATATTACCATTAACATACAAGCTTAAATCTAATGACATAAAAAAGGTATACCACTCAGCATAAGCCATGAAGGCACCATGACGCTGGTCTTCCGTGGTTACCTTCAAAGAGACTGTAATGAGACGTCAGCATTTTGTACTCGAAAAGTAAAAGTTATATTCTTGTAATACTGTTTGAGGAGGTCGCTTTTCTTCACTGTAAGAATGTCGGATAAACGTACATATAATTTCGAAAATTCGATAAGACATTGGTATGTGGCGGGATTTGAACCTGCATCCTCCAGATGAAGGCAACAATCCATACTAATGAGCCACCGACGCTCTCTTTATCGCTTTCTCTTAGATAATACTATAATAGAAAAGGTTTCCGCAGCAATTCAAGTAATTAACAATGTAAAAGTCAGTGAACGAATTCAGCCCATTGAAATATATAATGTTCATTATTTCGTTCAGTAATGGGAGTTCTCATAACCCCAATATGGTCTAATGGAAAGCCACGATGAACTGTGACGGGTTGTGCTAATGACTTCACTTATTCTCGATCGTATGGTATTTTCCCACGAATTATTTTGTAAAAA
Source organism: Leucinodes orbonalis (assembly GCA_019425675.1). Lineage (NCBI taxonomy): Eukaryota > Metazoa > Arthropoda > Insecta > Lepidoptera > Crambidae > Leucinodes > Leucinodes orbonalis. The sequence continues at coordinate 36,048 of PQWD01004934.1, read as the reverse complement.
AAATATTAAAATATCGCATGACGCATCATTTTTAAAGCACTTTCATAAATATTTGATTGGTTAGAGATTCTGGTCACAAAAGTTTCCCTTCGATTTAAACAGAGGATGAATATACAGACTTATTTATAATTTAAAGTATATTTTTAAACAAACAAGACAATAAACCCATTTAAATCGCTAATACTTTCGATAGTTATTGTTTTTAAATACTTCAAATTTTTAGAATTAAAAGAAAATACAACTACTTATATATTTTTATTCGTTGTAAGCTTAAAGTTCGAGCTGTAAGTTTGCAAAGATATATAGAAGATACATCAACAACACTTTCGTGACATTATATCATTACATTTATAAGTAAGAATACATCATCATCATCAGCTCATTAAACGTCCCCACCGAGGGGCACGAGCCTACCCGTATACGGTGATAAGGCCTTAGTCGTCCACGCGGGCCCAGTGCGGATTGGACGACTTCACGCACAACCTTTGAATTTCTTCGCAGGCGTGCATGAAGGTTTCCTCACGATGTTTTCCTTCACAGTAAGAGCGTCGGATAACGTACATATATTTTCGAAAATTTGAAAATACATTGGTACGTGTCGGGATTTGAACCTCCGCCCTTCCGGTAGGAAGGCGACAGTCCACACCATTGAGCCACCGACGCTCTGAAAGAATACATGATTTTTATAAATTTTTGATTCAAACCTCGTCTCAAGCATTGATTTTGAATGCCCCTCGGATTATATTGCAGTGTTTAAAATGTATTAAAGTGTATCTTTGACATTCAGCTGCGAAATAAATGGACCTCACGTGACACCCATGACGATGACTGGAATCATTGTTGACTTCAAGTTATGACCAATCATATAGTTTATGTACATAAAAGACGTATTGACAGACTGATTGATGGACAGTGACTTTTCAAATGAATGTTTTTTATTAGAATCTTGCTACCTGTTTGGCTTGCGAGATAAATGCATTAATAATGAAGATGATAATTAAAGCAGCTGAAGAAATTAAAAGCAGACTCGATGTGCTTGGTGTTACCAGCGGTGTAAGATATTTTCTTGCAGTAAAGCGTGTGTGGCCTATGTTCAGCAGTGGACGATGGTGTGCTGATTGATTGAAACGTGTGTGTGTTAATCCGGGATATCAACTAAATCTATGCTTATTATCCATACATAATTTTGTCAAAATTGCAACAGCCATAACTAGTAATAAACTCAAAAATATTCGCTTAAGAAATTAATTGGTGATAACAGTCTAAATTTATAAAGCCATGTTTCAGATGGCTCTAGGTGCTTTCTTACTACTTACATATTTGTTTACAATTTTATATATACGTACGTTACGTATCGTGTTTCAATACGATTCAGTGACAATTCAATGTAAATAATCTTCAAACAAACAAACAATGTTTACAATTAAATTATCTAGGCATTGTTCCCCTAACACAGTCCTTTAGAAAAATGTATACAAAAAAAAACAAAGAAAAGTAGGACGAGTCTACCTGCGGTCATCGGTCGACGGTTAGTGACAGTTGTCAGTGACCTCAGAGCTACCTTGACCCACATACGTTTGACAGCTGGAAGATCTAAATAGAAACCTGTTTATATTTGCGCAGAGCGAGTCGGGAAGATTCGGCCAGGGCTCCGATTCCACTAAATTTAAAACGCTAGTGAGATCGCCATTGTGTCTTAATTGTAATTTTGCAATAATTCGTTCTGATTTATGGTAGGATTTTAATTGGTAACACCATATTAAAATTCTTTCGAATATATAAATACCATATTAAGAGTGTAAATCTTAATTTCGAGAAACTTTTATACGACAAAATATGACATCATAAAACATTGACATGGCTCAATTTAGACAATACATTAGATCGACATGTCATCACTCCGATACCTTCTTTACACCTAAACCATTAACTAATGTTCCTCTGTTTTAATATTCCGGTACAACTTATCAAAACATTTGGATTGAAGTTTCAATTCGTAATGTTTAGAAAATTAGTAGAATTGAGACCCAGAGATCGTGTGTTTAAAAATTTCTTGGAATTTTTGTAACGCGGTCGTGTTTTTCTTTCAGCTTTACAGAAAATTTGCAAATACATATATTGGTATGAGAAATGTTTATCTTTAAGAGCGTTGGTGGCTCATTGGTGTGGACTATTGCCTCCTGAACAAGAGGGCGCCGGTTCAAATCCCGCCACGCCACGAATGACTTTTGGAATTTCGAAATTATATGTACGTTCATCCGACGCTCTTACGGTGAATTACATCTTGTAGAAACCTACGCACCCTGTAGAAACCTGCGTGAAGTCGGCCAATCCGCACTGGGCCCACGTGGATGGCTAAGGCCTATACACCCTTTAAAGGTAGGCTCATGCCCCTCGATGGGGAAGTCATAATGAGCTATTGATGATGATAATAAATGTCTCTCTTTTAATATTTTATTTTTTCACTACCAAGCGATTGCCTTGATCGCTTTTCGGATAGGTAACAGAAAAATACGTCGAATCCCACCGTACTTCGGAAGGCACTCTAAGTTGTTGATCCCGGCACCCATACAATAAATAATCATTCATCATCAGCTCATTAAACGTCCCCACCGAGGGGCACGAGCCTACCCGTATAGGGTGATTAGGCCTTAGTCGTCCACGCGGGCCCAGTGCGGATTGGACGACTTCACACACAACCTTCGAATCTCTTCGCAGGCGTGCATGAAGGTTTCCTCACGATGTTTTCCTTCACCGTAAGAGCGTCGGATAACGTACATATATTTTTCGAAAATTCGAAAATACATTGGTACGTGTCGGGATTTGAACCTCAGCCCTCCCGGTAGGAAGGCGACAGTCCACACCACTGAGCCACCGACGCTCTAATAAATAATCATTACTTGCTTGAAACTTATTATATTATCTGTGCTTGAAACGTTAACAACCGAACACGCTAATCCTCGTACACATCGACATTTCTAGCTTTGTATGGACCTTTACTGACGGTGAGAGCTTCAACGGGTTTTTATGTTAAGCAGTGAACAGGACGGTCAGGTCGCTCAACTGATGGTAAGTGATTCGCCTGCTAAATCGTTAAAGAAGGAGTTCACCTATACTAAAAAGTGCTAGATCTAGCTACAAAAGGGCTAAGGTGGCAACACTGGAAGTAGTAGAGGCCCGTAGCCCTGTAGGACGTTAACAACCGAACACGCTAATCCTCTTACACATCGACATTTCTAGCTTTGTATGGACTTTTACTGACGGTGAGAGCTTCAACGGGGTTTTTTATGTTAAGCAGTGAACAGGACGGTCAGGTCGCTCAACTGATGGTAAGTGATACGCCTGGCCATGACAGAGCAGCATTGAAGGAGATGAACAGTTAATGAGAAGCCGCACTGCGCCCATCACCCTAGACAACAGTTACTAAGTCTCTTATTCCGTCTGTTAAAATATATATTTGCATACTTAAACTACTTTAATTCATTTAAAACAATCTAAGCTCTACTTCCCGTACAAACAAATCTATGTTTAAAAAGCTTAATTATTCAATTTCCATAAACATGTCCCTTAATCAGTAAATGGCCGACGGACAGGATGCGGCATATTATGTTCGTATAGCTTATGTATAACATTTAATAATACCCTAGGAACTGTTCAGCTAAAGCTCGAAGGGTCTAGGGATGCATATTGGACCGTTTATATTTGACCTTTTGTTGTTTGTTGAGAGCGTCGGTGGCTTAATGGTGTGGACTGTCGCCCTCCAACCGGGAGGGCTAAGGTTCAAATCCCGCCACGTACCAATGTGTTTTCGAATTTTCGAAAAATATATGTACGTTATCCGACACTTTTACGGTGAAGGAAAACATCGTGAGGAAACCTGCGCACGCCTGCGAAGAGGTTCAAAGGTTGTGCGTGAAGTCGTCCAACCCGCACTGGGCCCGCGTGGACGACACCCTATACGGGTAGGCTCGTGCCCCTCGGTGGGGACGTTCAATGAGCTGATGATGATGTTAATTTTTGAGCTAAAGTTACATAGCTCGATGATTATCAAGTTAAAGTGCATACTAGTAAGAATGTTTATCCATGGTTTGGTACGTATAATGGGAGGTATCCATAATTTGTAGTAACTCCACGCTTAAAATGGGGCTAGATGGCGCTGTGTGAATGTCAGCGCATACATCACTAACAACATCCCATTACAACGAAACAGGCCTCCCCACACGGTAAAGCTAAGGAGAGATTGGGCCGGGACCCAGCATGCGGACCCAATTCGGATTGGTGTGTGTTAACGACTACCGTGCTAAGAATGTAGCCAGGACCGACGGCTAAACGAGTCCTCCGCAGCACGGAATCATCATTTTTTTCGGACAATCAGGAGATTCAGCCTTTTAAGACATTGCCTTAACCAAAAAATTACAAAGTGACTTTTCACTATGCGGTTTCTACGAGGGGTTTGGAACCCACTACCCCTACCAGCCACTAGACCAAGGAGGCAGTTCTACTTGACGGAACCCTAAGAAGTAATAACCGGTAGAGGATTGGAACCCACCCAACCACTAGACTATGGAGGCAGTTTCAGCTGTCGGAACCCTAAGAAGTAGTCAGTGTTGCCACCTCAGTTTTAGAAAAAGGGCTTTTTGGGAAGTAAAAAAGGGGCTAGATAAGGCTAGATTGACGATCAAAAGATTTTCTGTTCTAAAGATGCTGAAATAATCATGTCATGAAGCCGTTTTTTAGAGCGTCTAAATAAAGGTTATCATGTCCGATGAAATAGCATAAAGTCGAAAACTTCATAATTTGGTAATATTTTCAAGACAGTAAAAAAGGGCTGGATTCCTGTTTTCGGGATAAATCGTTAAAAAAGAGTGACCTTTACTAAAAAGTGCTACATCTAGCTACAAAAGGGCTAAGGTGGCAACACTGGAAGTAGTAGAGGCCCGTAGCCCTGTAGGACCAGTGCGCTGCCAGCTGGCAAGCATTCAGTACAAAAACGCGCACAATTTGTCAATGATACGTTGTTAACACAGACTCACCGATTGTTGTCGACAAACTCAGCTGTTACTCGTGTTTAATTTTACGCGATTAGTTGACACAAATTGTTTTGTCAACGATGAGTTTGGGATATTTTTTGAGCTTTTTCTAAAACTATTTGAGTTGGTACGCTACGCTTGATATACTTTTAATTCGTCCGCATAGCTGCAAGGAAATGTGTTGAGGAATAAAAAACAGTGAATTCTCTTTGGGATTTGACTTTTCTCTCCTCTCTTCTTTGGGAGGTAAACTCGGAACTATTGCTCTCTTAAGCATTCTAAAAGTAACGTGCTTTAGTTTAATATTATCAGCTTCATACGTTGAATATTTTGTACTCGTATGAATGTATGTTATGAAGCAAGTATATAGAAAAATGAAAATGTATTGTTATGTAAGAAATATCTTTTAATAAAAAACGTTTTTCTTTAGTATTTTTAGTAGTAGTTCTGAGCGTGATGTATCTTTTAGCACGAGTCAATTAATTAACGATTAAATATGTATAACTACATTCTTAAAGCGCTAAATTTTTGTTCCCAAGAAAAAGAAAACGACCACAACCTGAGATTTACGAGTTAGTCATAAATTGCTGTGCATAAAACCCAGTAAAAGCTTTGTCATACGAAAACCTAATTTTGTTAAAAAATGAAGTTTCAGACATGCCCCATAATAATATTGTAAATATAAATGGAATGAATATTCGACCCCTCTATTGCCTGCTAGTTAAGAACTTACAAAAATAACTAAAAAGGGTTGCACTTGAAAACAAAGTAGTACACTTATGGTTTTTCAATTGTTATAATTATAGATATCGAATCAGTTCAGGGGCGGGTTTCGTTAAGGTTTTATAAATAAATACTCATAAGAGATTATAGGCTTAAAATAAAGGTTACTTTGACTACCTATATAGTGCAATGGTTGTGGTCCAAGGGAGTACACACATTAGTGTGCATGTACATAAATAAATATCACTGACATTTACACAGCGCAATCTAGTCTCAAACTAAGCATTAGACTGTAATATACTAATCAACTGATAAACATATTTATATACATTTTTTTGTAAATACATACATATTATATCACTCGTAGCGATAAGGCCGCCTGTGCCCACTGTATTGGTTTTAATAAAAATAAATTGTGTTTATTGTGGTGCACAAAAATATAGGTACATATCTAACAGTGTATACAATAACATGTTAACTTAATAATATTTATTCTAAAAATGTCAATATAACTGTGTCACCCATGACGTTAACCACAGCTTTGACATAACATTTTAAAAAGAAATGTGTGCACAACCAATGATGTAAAAAGTATAGATTCGTGATATGCTCACAAAACAATCGAAAAAAGTGTTCTGAATGCAGCGACAGCACACATACACATATTGCGCGCTCGTACGCACACAACAAAGAGCCTACAATTGTATTCTCTTTGGCGGTTCATTTTTGAGGCACGGATGGCGTATCTACCTTTATATACACAGAATATCATTGTCCACAACTAAACATAGCTCCCATGATTACTATCTGGTATTATTTCGCACGCTTTGCGCAATTAACATATACATATGTGCCAGTTCAACGACACGCGATTTGGTGGACAATTTTCTTTCAAAATAGACGTCTTAATTTAACGTTTGCGTTACTCGTGTTTTGCTGTGAAAGCTAACAGTACAGATTCATTTCGCCAGCCTATCACGTTATACAGATCACAGACTTTTCCTCACAAGTATACAAATGAACCTGGTGTGTTCCAGGGAATTGATCGACCACGTGGTAGAGTTATGATCGGAACTGATAGATCACAAATGATTTAATCCGTAAGAGAACTAAAGTTACCTACATAGCCGGCCGAATCAGCACGTTGAAGTGGCAGTGGGTCATGTATGTCGCAGAACCGATGGCCGTTGGAGCAGACGAGTTCTGGAGTGGAGACCGCGTCTCGGCAAGCGTAGCGTACGACGCCCTCCGGCCCGATGGACCGACGACTTGTGGAAGGTCGCTGGTGGAGGCTGGATGAGAAAAGCGGAGGACCGGGATATCTGGCGCAAAATGGGGAGATCTATGTCCGCAGTGGACTGCGATAGGTTGAATAGGGTAGAGTCATAAAAAATATTTTAGGTAAACGAGGTTACTAGGTGGTAGATTCGATACTGAGTCGTCTAGGTAGGTACCACCGCAGTGCCAGATATTATCCCGTGAAACAGGAGTGTTATACAGTTTTGTGTTTCGGGATAAGGGTACTGTAGCTAGTGAAATTACCGGGTATAAGAGACCTAACATCTGTTGTCTCGAGTGACGGGCGCAGTGCGGCTTTGATTGAGGATAATAACTGTCGGTCAGTTGTTGCTCTCCTTTAATGCCGCTCTGTCACGGTCTGGCGTATCACTTACCATCAGGTGAACGTCCAGACCGTCCTGTACACTTACAACATAAACAAAAAAAAACAATAAACTTACTATATGCACAATCTCACTCAAAAAGTATCCGCGAAAAAATTATGCCCATCCGTCAGTTGGGCAAGATTTTCATTCGTAATTACGTCGCTACATGTCAAAGTGACATTGTAGTATGCTCGTGCTTTTGATTTTGTACCTTTTTAATGACGAATAAAGTTTAATGAATAATTTATGTCGAGGCGGGGCTTTTGAACTTTTTGTGTTGAGTTTTTTTAATATTATTTTTATTTTTATAATATGTGGTGTTGTTAAGCCTAATGGCTTAACAACACCACATATTATAAAAAAACATATTATAAAAAATGAAACCTGTTTTAAAAAGGGTCAATAAATGTTTTTTCTTTCTTTCTTTCATAAATATAACACGACGTATGTGTCAAGCGGCTTAAACATTTTTTGGTTAATATTTCCTCTTTATTGTGCATTAGTTATTTTATTATTCATCTAAGGTCATAGGTGAACGGAACAGTCAGCTCGCTCACATATTGGTAAGTGATACGCCTGACCATGACAGAAGCAGTTTTGATAGGAATCAATAATCGTTGTTTGACGATCCATTTGTATCGTTGTTTGACGATCCATTTGTAATTGTTTAGACGTCGTCTACCGGAACCAAGGGTTCCAGGTCCCCAGGCATTACAAACATTTGTGTGCATGAACTGTTTGTATTAGTCTGGGTATTGCTATGTAAAAAAATATGTATGTATTTACATAAAAAGGATATAAGTTTACCCGTTGTTTAGTACCCATTGCAGACAAATGCTCATGAATGTTTTTAATTTACTTAAAAATTCTTCATATTGGTATTAATAATTGAAATATTAATTATATACCCTATGTTTTATGTATGTTAAACCGAATTACAAGTGCCTACAAAATTTGTTAAAAATCGCAATAGTATTTTATTTGTGTGCCCATCGTGACACGAAATTTTTACATAAGTAATATGAGATGTATACCAGTGGTACATAAATCACTTATTGTATATACAAGCAAGTGGAGCACTCCATCGGTTATTGTAAACATGCGCGTGCGCTGCTTCTTGTCCGTACCGCGGGTTATGACTGGCCGCGGGTTCAGCGCCCGGCTGAGTCACTTTAAAAATGGTTTTCGGGAACGATTAATCGGCACGTTTCATTTTTAATTTTTATAGTTTTGTATTGCATTGGAGTAAAATTTGAGAAGAGAAATATGTGAAATGTGGGTATAATTTGACAAGATTTAATGTTGGAATTAATAATTCTGCTTTTTATTTTGGCATTAAGCCAGTATCAAAAAAAAACTGCTGAGATTTTAAAATGCCAAATTAGCATTTATATGAAAATCAGTGTCAAAGAAAAGAAAAAGATGTAAAGGGTTTCAAATAAAATAGTATCGATACGAAGAAACAATTCGAAAATACTTTAATAAAAATAAAACCCTTACTTTAAATAAGTTACACACAGTTATTTACTTATCTACAATAACTTTCTTATAATAAATTGACTCATTTCCACAACAGTTCGGATTACACTATTCCCCATACAAAAATCATATAAATACTTCAAATCACTTATTAATACGGCTTTGTGCAACCAACAGTTAGTTTTACAATAACTTAAATCGATAGTTAATAACCATTAACTGCGGACCCCCGCCGAAAGGCCCCTGCGGGTCTATTGTCCGGCCAATCGTAAATGGTCGATAGAGCTGCCCATTCTATCGACAAATAGTTTTTTTTATTCCATACTATATAGATTAGTAGAATTTAGAAATACATATGTTTTGTTTTCATATACCTATTAACCTGGTGAGTAATATATGTATCACAAAGGTAAAGTGAGCTAAGTGTTAGGTAAAGTGAACTAAGGTGCCCTTATTTATGTAAGTATAATTTTCTCATGGAATTTGCTTAGACTTAAAGAATTGAAATAAATCGAAATGTAATAAAAATAAAGGGCTTGTAATACCGGGTACTAAAACTTGAGTCATTTGAAATCAGTGTTTTAGCTAAGTGAACTTAGTGACCTAATTTGTTTTATAATCATCATAAATTAGTAAACTTATTGATAAAAATCAAGATACCCTAAAAGAAATCCAAAACGCGAAGCTAATAATGAGGTTTTTTATTATTTTTACAAATATTATTTATAGTGTTGTTATGTGCCAAAACACACACGCACCTGAGATATATAATGCATGAATTCTAAATCCATGCATAAGTGCATATTGAATGCAAAAAATCAAATATTGATTATTCCACCACCTAACACATTAAGTACACCGCAAACTAACCGCGAATACTAAATGTGTCCGAGCATCAATGACTGACCGCAACACGCATAAGCTTCTTTAAAACTCCATAAATCAACTAAAGAATATAAATGCATACTTATTCAATAACAATCAAGTATAATAGTCCAGATATTAGCGTGAACTGACTCTTATTATACTATCAAATGTCAGCAGGTTTATGTTCAGTAGGACAAACTTCAATTATTTAAACTGTGTTCTCTGCCCGATGAAGCTGTAAAGGCAATCTGCGGAAGTGTTGCCACCTTAGTTTTAGGAATAGGGCTGTTGGACAAGTTAAAAGGACTAGGTCTTGCTCGATGGAGCTTCAAAAACCAACGCAAGGTTTTCTGTCTAAAAAAACGGCATCGTGACCGATGTTACAACGAGAAAGTAGTCGTTAGCATGGCGAAAATCTTCACGTTCAAATTAGCCCGTATTATCCGGGCTAAATAGTTTCTATAAGTCTTCACCTATAGTAAAAAGTGATAGATTTAGCCCCAAAAGGGCTAAGGTGGCCACACTGATCCGCGACCAACAGCAGAAATGAAATGAAGTGAAAAAATCCTTTATTCAATTAAGTCTTTCAGACTCAATTGAATCGTCAAATTAATAATAAATTTTAAAACTAGTTTGAATCTACCACCGGTTCGGAGAGTTGGTTCCAGAAGTGAGTTCGAAAAAAATCTGCTTATTTGTGTAACTATTATTTAAATGAAGTTGAAATCGATATATTTCGCCTTAGGCTTATACTAACTATGAAATTAATAAAGTCGACATCGATATCGTGGTGTAGGCACATCCCTGAGTGTACAGGAGTCGCAATAGCGGCGTGCGACCATACCGGCCGCGGACGTGATCCGAATCTATGACTCGATAAACTTTTGATGACATTGTGTTGTAATAATTACTTTACACTAGAAGTATTGGTTAAACGTTATTATTACATATTTTTAAGATTTCATTGCAGATATAGGATTAAAAGGCTTTTTTAACATTAAATATAATACAAAAATTAAAAGCGTTTTCATTGCAAACAAATCAACGTACATATTCAATGTATTTAGATCGCAATATATTTTTTAAACATAATGTTTTCCCCAAGCCAAACAACATTGCAAAATATTGAAAATAAGACCCTTAAGTTTTAATCGCAAACAATTTAAATAACTCTCAAATAAATACGTTAGCCAAGTCCTTGGGGACCTCGCAAATCTATCTACAATCATTAAGTGTATGGTAAATTACACCTTATGTCAACACCGTACGGAGCTGTTTATTTGGGCAATCGACTTGTCTTCGAAGTGATAATAAGGATAATTTGTCGAGTCGCATACAGACTTCCTGCAGTCAGTGGTTACTACGTATTTATAAAGACATTTAAAATGATATTAAAATACAGATAAACCCTTTATTTATAAATTGTTTGTATGGGTACCTATTGTTCATATATTGATTGGATAATAATAATAATTTAAAATCAATTATCATATCAAGCCTTCCAATGATATTCTGTATATATAAATGTTCGGGACGACCGTCACAGAAATATAGATACATAGATATGTGAAATAAATAGATAGAATAGCGATGTAATTAATAGTTAAGAATATAGTTTGTATAGACGATTAATGTTAGTAAGAAAGTTAAATATTATGTATAACAGATGTTTAGATAGTTTACAGAATAATATTATAGTTATAGTTTGTGCTAAATAGCAAATAGAAAGTTTACTATACGTAAGATTATAAGATAGGTAAATAGATAGTTATTACGCAATTAATAGGTAGGAAAAGTTTAGTGAATAAATAATCATCTCGTTCGTCTTTCATTTACCCTGTGTACACCTAAAATAGTAAATAATAGTAGGTAAAGTAATAATAATTCATAGGAAATAGGTGTACATCAGGAGTTGCCGCGCAATTAGCGCATAGTGAACTAAGAGGACAAGTTTTTTTTTTTTTTTTTTTTTTTTCGAACTGACTACTGCTGTTGGCCGCAGATGGCCTTTACAGCTTCACCGGGCAAGTGGCGAGCGCAGATGGCTCTCAGCCTAAATATTTACACAACGAGCCTAAGGGCGTCCCCGAACGGGACTCGAACCTCGGCTTAGGGCGTTGCGGGGGGGGCTTGGTAGCCTAACATATGTTTGGGGAGAAAAGCGGCCCGGTACATGCCGGTTACGCGAATAGGGACTGTGCGAACCTACAGGGACACGCGACGATGGCCCCCGCCGGCGGGGACGGAACCTCGGTTGTCGATTTGTATAGTGTACTTTTAGTAATTTAGCTGTTTCGGCCGCCGTCGCGGCGGCGACCGTGATAGGGTCATCAGGATCGTCTAGTACGTCCCGTGGACGTCGTCGTTTGCGCGCGCGAGCTGAAATAAAATTATTATTAGCTGCTGTTGTAGTATAATCAGCAGAGGAGACAATGAGCGGGTTTGAATGCGCTATTGCCGAGTCGAAGTAGCGTTTGGACGCCAACTTTAGGTACTGCGAAATCGTAGGCAGCCCTAAGTCCAAATGAAGATTCAAGTTCCGTAAAAACCACGGCGCTCCCGTGGCCCTACGCATGAACTTATTCTGAATAACTTGTAGCCTATGGACGTGTTTGGACGCAGCGTGTGCAAATACCACACCGGCATACGTCATAATGGGCCTGATGCACGCCGTGTATATTCGCACCTTATTACTAAGGGACAATTTACTACGCGCGTTTAGTAGGCAATGAAGGCGCCCGAGTGCGAATGCAGCCCGGTTGCGCACCATTTTGATGTGCGGCCCAAAGGTTAGACCACTATCGAGAGTGACGCCTAGGTATCGGGTGCTCTTTTCCCACGGAATAGAACGCCCGAATAGCGTTACCTGACGTGGGAGGTTTCGCGCCGACGGCGCGCCGGTCTTCTGAAAGAGGACCGCCGCGCTCTTGTCCGGGTTGACCTCGACCCTCCACTTCCTGAACCAATCACCTAACGTGTTGGCGGATGCCTGGAGGGTCCTGACAATGGGGCCCGCGTGCTTCGACGAACAGTAAATGGCCGTATCGTCGGCGAACAACGCGATATTCGTCCTGAGCGGAGAGGGACGAAACTCCGGGAGGTCGCTAGTGTATAGCGTGAAAAGGAGTGGGGATAACACCGAGCCCTGCGGAACGCCTGCCCGCAGGGGGTGGGGAGGGGATAGAGTGCCCTCCATGCGATATCGGAACGTACGATTCGCTAGAAATTCGCGCACTATGCGTACTAGACGGTCGGGCACGTTTAGTTTGTATAACTTGTATATCAAACCCTCGTGCCAGACTTTGTCGAACGCTTTTGCGACATCGAAAAATAATGCTCCCGTTTTATGGGGATACGTCATATTGAATCGGGAGGAGATATGCTCCACTATGCGATGTACTTGATGTACACACGAGTGTTTGGTTCGGAACCCAAACTGCTCGTCGGGAAGGAGGCCTGCTGAGTCGACGTACTCGCGCAGGCGGGTCAATACTATACGTTCGTAAATTTTACCAATAACATTTAGTAAACTTATCGGACGATAGCTGGACGGTTCGCACTTTGGTTTGCCCGGTTTGGGAATGCCGATGACTGTGGCTTCTTTCCACGACTGTGGGAATATACCTTTTTTCAACGCCGAGTTGAATACGGCGGTGAGAAAGGTTAACAGTGCTAACGGAAAGTGTTTCAACACTTTGTTGGTAATGCCGTCGGGGCCGGGGGCTTTGCGTGGGTGGAGGTTTTTGACGATAGTCGCGACCTCATCCACCGTGACCTCCCTCAGGGGGGGCCGTGGGGGGGAGCGAAGCTCTACGCTCGACCTCGGATTCAACTTCGAGAAGGTGGTCCGGGTCTACGGGCAGAGTGCTCGGCGAACACTGTTGTTCGAGACTAGCGGCGAGACACTCCGCCTTTTCGTCATCATCAAACGCGGGCGTTTGGTTCGGACGATTCAGGGGGGGCGTGCTCGCTGCCGTATCGGACTTCAGTTTTCTGGCTAATTGCCAGAATGCTAAGTGACTGGGCTCTAAGCTAGATAGCATGTCCCCAGCGTTCGTGCCGTAATTCGTCGATGCGTCGCTTTACGTCCCTCTGTAAAGCGCGCAACCGAACCCGGTTCGACTCTGTGGGATATGCATCGTACGCGCGGGTGGCCGCGTTCTTTTCCGTCAACAGGGCGCGTACATCAGGCGGCAGGTCCCAGCGAAGGTGCGCCTTCGCCGGCTCCTGTCGTGAGCAGTCCTTAACGACGCTCTGTACGCGCTCCGTGAGGGAATCGATAGCGCGGAGGGTATCGGGGATGGACGACGAGTCGTCCGGGGTGGCATCTGCAAGCTCGCTGGGGATAGACTTGAGGCTATTCTCGAGTCTAATCCAGTCTACTTTAGTGACTGTGGGCTCAGTCGATTGGTGGGACTGGGAGTGGGGGGAGCCTATCCTCGGGGATAGCTCGATGACCACGGGTCTGTGGTCGGACACTAACTCATGTAAAACTTCTATAGAACATAAACGTAGGTTTATGTTCTTTAAAAGCGCTACATCTAATATGTCTGGCCTATGGGCGATATTGCCCGGATAATGGGTGGGGCACATGGGAGCGATAATATCGAAATTTAGAGTGCTCGATAGCGACTCTAATAACCTACCCCTAGGGTTTGTGGTGAGACAGTTCCACATGGCGTTCTTGGCGTTCAAGTCGCCGGCCATGATAACTGATGGACCTAACTTCATGATGGCCTCTAAATCGCTACGTAGTAGCGCACGAGGCCGGGACGGGGATAAATATGCGGAAACTATAATAACCGGCTGATGACCGGTCATAGCTAACCTACATACGGACGCTTCTAAATGTTTTAGTTTGGGGGGGTCCATAGGTACACAATGGAGTGACCTTTTGTAGTAGATAAGGGTGCCTCCTAAGGCAGAAGATGTCCTATCATTGCGCACTAGATTATAGTTTGCAATTTTAGGGTCCGCGCGGCGGGTTTCAAAAAGGTCTCTTGAACTAGGAATACGTCTAGTTGGTGATCGCGGAGGAAGGAGGTTACTTCCGTCCGCTGCGACGTTAGCCCATTGGCGTTGAAATATCCTACTTTGAGGGATCTTGGTTTGACTCTGCATGCATTCTGGTGTAAATTCATGGTGAATTTACCTTGAAACTCACCAACGCCTGCCTAAGGCTCAAGCCCTCAAAGGCCGCCCTAGTCATGGCGTTGGCGTCGCCCTCCGCTTGCCGCAGGAGTTCGGCTATGCGGGAAACTTCTTCGAAATCAATAGTTTCGAAAAAACGATTTACTAGCTCGTAATCCGCTAGTAAATCGTTTGACCCCTTCCCCCCCGGATGGGGGGGAGAGGGGCGCACGCTTAGGTGCAGGAGGGGGCGCACTCTTAGGTGCGGGGGCGGGGGTCACACGCTTGTGTGCAGGAGGGGGGCCCACGGTCGGAGCGGCCGCCCGGGTTGAACCCCGGACCGCCTGCGACCAGCTGGGCGTGAGTTTGTCCACCGACGCGGTAGCGAGCGGCGGGAAGTGTGCGTCCCCCTTAGGCGGGGGGCGCGGGGCGGCGGAAGGACGGCCCGCTACGGGGGCGACCTTCCGGTGGATTTTGGGGGCCTTCGGGCACCCGCGGTAGTTGGCGGGGTGGCCCTTCTCGCCACACAGCACGCAGCCCGGGGGCTCTGTGCACTGTGTGCGGTCCTTTGGCCGATCGCAGTCGGCGGTGCCGTGATCCCCTAGGCACTTGACGCACCTAGGGCGGGCGAAACAGTTGCGGGCAGAGTGCCCGTAGAGTTGGCAGTTATGGCACTGCCCAGGGGGCCCGCTCTTGCGGGGAGCTTCGACGGTGATGCCGCCTAGCTGGCACACCGTCTTGATGTTAAAAATGGCCTTGCCGGCCTCCGAACGCTGGAGGGTGACAAGTACCATGTCGTATGGGTTTAGGGAGCTTGCGCGGTGCATCCTGAAAACTTGGATGACCGGCAGGTTTTGGGACTTGAGGTCGTCCATGACCTCAGAAGTGGGAATTTCCCGGGGGACGCCCCTCACGACTACGCGGAGTAGTCGCTCCTCGGGGAGGGTGTAGGTGAAAAAGTTCACCTTCATGTTCTGAAGCATCGTAGTGAATTTACGATGTTCAGTGGAGGTCTGAAGTTGCACCTTGATACCCTGTTGGGTGGTGCGGGCAGAGCGGTAATAAATGCCGCTGACGTTGGCGCGCTTCGACACGTCAGTCCACTTTTCCTTGTCCTGGATGTACAAGGGCGGAGGTGACGGGCCTGCTCGCGGGGCGGCAGCCTGAGGGGCTGGCGAAAGGGGGATGGCTACCGGTGAGCCAGGGCGGGTCGCCGGGGAGGCGACGGGGGAGGGCGAATCCGGAGATTCGCGGGAAGGTGTCGCGAGGGGAGACCCCTTGGCGACCACCTTGCGAGAGGGAGCGGGGGCTTTCGCCTTGCGCTTCCTCTTCCTTTTACCCTCAACGAGGGTGAAAGTTGTCTCTTCCGAGGACTCTTCCTCGGAAGCGGAGGAGGATGTGGCGGAGACCACATCCATTGAGGTTTCGTCAGTCGTGGACGGCAGTTCGAGATGACCCGGGCTGGCCGGGGCAGAGGACGTCGTCGACGATGATGATTTAGATCGCGAACGCCGTGGCGAACGCGATCTAACGGGACGGGGTGAGGGGGGGCTGGGCCTCCCTCGCCTCGTTAGTTCCCTGAGCAAAGGAATTTCGTCGGCGGCTTCCTCCAGAATCCTGGGGTTCCGCCTAAGAAATTCCAGTGCTGCAGCTGCGACAGCGGCATCATCGTTGGCGAGCCTCATGGCTGCCTCCGATGCCGCTGGAGAATAACTAACGGTACAACTATGAACCTTCGCTCGCGTCGCGTTCCGCAAGGAAGAAGGTTCAAGAAACCTTGCGGCAGTCGCGCCTACCGGGGACACCTAACGCTAAGCCGGCTGGGATGGCCGGGGTGTGTTGGTGCGGTGATCCCCCCACCGGGATAGGCAGGGGGGGTGTGCCTAGGGTGTGCCCTAAGCTTGTATTCCCTCTCTCCAATCTCAATGTGAGAGAGGGTTCCTAACAGCCCTAGGTGCCGAGAGGGCCCGAGCCGAGCTCAAGGACCCCCAAACAACACCTAAGGAATGGGATATAGGGAAAGGGTAGGGTGGGAGGGAGACAGCTAGTGTCGGCTAGGAGATCCCCCAAGGCCGGTGGTTCTAGCCCCGTCCGAGAAACCGCTGAGCCCTGAAGGGGCAGGCGGGCGCCTCGGGTCTGCGCCCCGTTCGGCTTCGTTAACACCGTCAGGTATCAACCGAACGTCAAATGACTTAGTACGTTGACCGCACGGCTACACAATGCCTTGAAAAAGGCACGCACAACCGAGCGGGAAACTCGGCGACGTACGCGAGCTCGAATTAGCACTAACGGCACTAATCCGAAACTCCCGTCACACGAACACGCGAAGGCCGCACGATCACTCAGCGAAAACACTCTACTTACGTATTGTGAGACCGCCGAGCGAACGTAGGACTTCGCCAAATCGGGCAGAAAGAAGCGGGAAAAACCGTTACGCACGCAACGTCTGTATCGAAACACAGGCGAGGGGTGCGGGGGGCACGGAGCGTGGCAGCGTCCGAACAGGTCGAGCGCGAGCGGGCGAATGTAGTGTCTAAGAGGACAAGCTAGAAGTCCCGCTATATTTATAGTGTGCGAGAGGGACGAGAGAGACGCGTGCCGCCTCCCTCTAACTGTGTGAGAGACGGGGAGTGACGCCACGTTGCTATCTCTCTCCAAACTATTTTCTTATTAGATTTTAAGTAGATTAATCAACACTAATTGGAATTGTAATTATAAATACGTATAGAGTAAGTACTAAATATTGTTAATTAACAGTTATAGAGATATAACTTGTATCACAGTGGAAAATGGAAATATTTGTCAATAAATGAAGGGGAATGCGCGGGACGCGGGAGCACGCGGGCTCGCGGAAAAGTATAAAAAGGGCACATTTCTGGAAAAATGCATTCGGCGAAGAGAACTACGCGATTACGGAAGAATAGAAGAGCCCAACTGCGAACCAAGCCCCTGCAAAGTTTTACATGAAGAATTGCTGCGTTTCCTTACACGACCCCTCGACCGACCAGCGTTACGCCGTGGCGTTGCGACGCCACAGTACTACCACCGCATCCTACCGTTGGACCACACCGGCAAGCACTCGCCCGTCAATTGTTTCTTACGACAGAATAAGAGTCATTACAGTCCACTCTTACAGCGAATTAAGTCATAGTCTTGGCGGGCGGTGCCGTGCGAGTAATTTTACGTAAATTATATTCAATACGGGTATTAGCTCTATCTTATCTATAAATATAAGGTGAAAATCCAATACAGCGAGGCTTTAAAGGGGAACGATCCATTCAACCGACTAGTCTCAACCTGTGGGGAGATTCTACAAACTTCTCATTTTTAAAAAGTATTATACGGTTTAGTTTGACATGTTAATTTACATACAAAAATGGAAATATTATAAATATTTTTTGATTTAGTTACTAACACCGTTTGAACATCTTATCATGTCCCTATTTAGACATCCGATTCAAGGGGCTCCAGCCTACCCGTAAAGGGTAGATGTCTACGGCCGTTCCCTATATTAACCAACAGATAAAGATAGATTTAGCTATCCTCGATCACAGTACTCGGTAAACTATCTCAAGCCGTCCCCAATAATAACCAGATAGGCGTTTGACTATCTTCAGTTAACGTAGATAAGGCTGCTTATCCGACCCTCCGAAACGTTTCTGAATTACGCAGCACTATAAAGCACTCTCAGTTACGTTAATTTAAGGTTTTATATATTTTTACTGTAAAATGTAATAAAGGGAAATAACAACTTCATAGTAATAAAAAGACCAATACATATTAATTGAATTGTGATAATTATTTGCAATGAACAGTGAATATTATATCGTAAAATATTTGATATTACGTGAAAGAAAACATGTCAGGCAAGTGACAATTTTTTGACTTTGACATTTGGGACAAATACAATCTAATAATAAAACTAATAAAATATTAATTTACAGACTGGAGGTGGGAAGCCCGACTATCCCACCAGATGAGGCACTGGCAAAGTTCATCAATTTTAGGTGCAACTTGTATGGCTACAGTGTCCCATTGGAGGGATGCAAGAAATGGAGATGCCTGTGATTCCATGTGGAGGCAGAAGAATTTGGTGGAGGAATTAATTGTTATACCCTTTTGGTGATGGTGACCCATGTCCTCAACGACCTGCTCGTCCTTTATCACCCCTGCCACACTCCACACCAACAAAAAAATTTTGTTTTTCTTCATCGCATGTAAAGGTTTGCACAATATTATGTTATATATTGTTTTGGTCGAAAAGTGTGTGAGGTTTAAGATATGTGATATAAATAACTCATGATGATTAACTTTTTTAGGAAAATTGAAACACAAAGTTGCTGCAGTTGAGGCTAAGGCGGCTGTGATATACACGTCGAAACAGGTATTGAATGAGTAAGCAAATATCCACAACAAAAAACATGTAAGAGAGTCAGCTGCTTCTAAAAGCAAGGAACAATATCCTAACTAGAAATTTAGTATGAGGAGCAAAAAGATCTATGCCCACAGTCCTTTCTGAGAGAATACCGCGATCCAAAGAGTCTCATGATACGAAATAGGTTCGTCTTTCTCTATTGAGGAGACTCTTTATTTTCTATGTAATATATTGTTTCAAGAACAATAAAGTAATCATAACCACTATAATTAAATGTTTATTTTTTCCATAATTTAAATAATTGAAACACAGTATAACATAATAAAAAAGAATAATACATTGTGAACAACTCAATTGGTTTAACGTATAAAAAATTCGTGTAACGTGTTTATATATTATATAACACGTCGACACTCGTCACTAGATAAGATAGCTACATCTTCAGATTTTCGTGATGCCCGTGCGAAAGCCGGGTCGGGCCGCTAGTTATATTACATAAACTAAAACCTCGTAAAAAGAGTTATAATAATAATATACAAATGAAAAGTGCAAGGTAATGATGCCTATCTTATACTGGTGTTAGAACAACTGTGTACGGGTGACCAAAACTCATACTCAATTGTTATTAGATGTTGGTGATGTTGATGACAATTTTTTACATCTATCTGTTACATTGATGCGCTCTGTGATGAATAACTAAATATAAAGCCGGGAATCAATCCAATCAATCATCCAGAATTACGTATATGAAGTACAAGTAATCATACTTTCATAATTGATGTAAAGCAAATTACCAGCTGAATTATTGAAAAATTATGTGATTAAGATTGACGTTCCGAGTTATTCGATTCCCGGCTGTGATTTTTCAGAAGTATTTTGCATAAGTAATATAATTGCTTTGTCAGGAAATGGCGTATTACTGCTCGTTGCTCTTCAACTCAGGTTCTTGCTGCAAATATTTGTAGTCTGCGAGTTTGCAATAACTGATTGCCTGGTTGTTTGAAAGCTAGCTAGATTTCAAAGAGCCGAATATGGAATCGCTTTTCAAACTGGCCAAAAGCTGGTAAATGAAAAATTGATTGTTAAGATTTTTGTTTGATGATATCAGATAGGCTATTAATATGATGCGCGTGATACATTGAAGCCGTGGTTGTCCCCGCAGAAGTAAATAGGCCAACGTCGATCTTACCGAGATGTCGGTAAAAGGCGACAAGGTAAATTTGTCCAAATCACACACCACAGCAGCACACACCGTGAATGTACCAGACACAAAATCTCTGCGCTGCGTCGAATTACCCGTGCTCTCCAAGCGTGGGGCGAGTTATGGCATTTATCCTCACATTATGAGGAAGGCCCGTGCGCGCCAGCAGTGGGGATGTAAATGGATGCATCATGATGACTCTGAAGATAGACCTCCTGATCAACGATTTACCCAAGCTTTTACCTTTCAATACAGTTTCTGGTATCGAATGGGTGCTCTATTATAAGTTAAAGCTTCATTTTCGATTATATGCTGATCGAATGTGTGTTAATAAAATATGGTTTGCCATGGTACGGCACTATCACCAAGGCAAGGCCAACGTTCCTATTCCTCTTTCACATCTGTGAAAAAGAAAAAAAAATATTGAGTTCTTTCCCACTACTAGTAACTTGTAGGTATGAGTATATTTTTTAAAGGTAGAGAGCATAGTCAATAAAATAGTACCTCTAACTCGAATTTGAGTTAATTTAGTGCAGGCATGGTTGACCCTGGCCAGCGAGCAACAACATTCATAAATACAATTTGCATACATACAGACGCAATTTAATGTAAAAACGATTTTCTGTTTCTAAATTCTTCACATATTTGATCGTTGAAATTAATTTTAAATAGAATTTCAGACAGAATAACAGCAGAAAGTACTTAATATATGTCCATTTGATATGCAGGAAAACCAAAAGGTGAAACTTCTATACTACTTTGGAATATGCGATTAAAATGATGTGTTCAATCAACTGCTCCTAATACAGAGGAATCCAAGAATTTGGTTAAATCCTCTGATAATTGTGCCACTATATGTAATGGGTATAGTCTGGCGAAGCCGAGAGGACATCTTGACTAGCTGAAGCGGCAGACTTTGATCCCATGTAGTCTCCTTTTCAACCAACATTGTGCCTAATGCATAGAACCGCAAGTCAGAACAGAGTTGATTGAAGTGGTGATACCATGATTGCTGGAAAAAAGCAAGGAGACATATTATCTTATGTAGATTAAGATGGTTACTACTGAAACTTTAGAATATATAAATTAGTACAACCGTTTAGAAGTTACTTTTAAAAATGGTTTATTTGCGTCATAAATTACGATGATGTTCTTGCTTAACCTAAATTATAATGGACACTCCATTATCGTTGTAACTTTAATATTTGCCGTTCTTGATATCAATCGGCACATCATTTTTCTGCATCAGTTCCAGTCACTTAGTGTTCCAAGAGAGCAGATCGCTGCTTGAACTATGTATCCGACTATATATTTACCAACTCACGTATATCACGAAAATAACCAATAAAACTAAATCGAGAAAACTGCTGCGTATCTATCGCATCCCCGAATCTAGGATTATTTTGATACTGGAAGTAAGCAAACTATCGACAGAGACCGACACTTTTAGGGACGCGCAATTGTCAATGCCTACAATGTCTATCCCAGTAACCTATCCGTCTCCCGAACGATAGATAGTCCAGAGATAGGATTCATATCGTCGATACTATCGACTATATATCTATATGGCGACAAATAATCAAATAGATAACTGTTTCTTCCTGTAAGGTAAATCCAGAGATAGTAAATAGACGGCCGGTATCGTCCACGGTGCCCAAGTGCATGCCGACTTCAACACCTTTGAATCCCTCGCAGGCTCTGTTCCTCACGATGTTTTTTTCACAGGAAGACGTCGGATACTTAATTATAATTTCATAATCGAAAACACATGTGTACGTGCGGATTTGAACTTGTACTCTAAAGATCGGAAGGCAACAGTCAGCACCAATGAGCTACTGGTACTATGTCCGGCAGTGATTTGCGATAGGTCAAAGAGAGAAGTGAAGGTATGTTATTACTTTGAATCATATGCAGCAGTAGGAAATATATTGAATCCAAAGAAATGAAAATAAAAATATTAATGGCTTGATGGTGTAGTGCCTTCGGTTGATGATAGCACACGTCAAGCAACTATAGTTCGTGAGATGGGTAACCGGAAAAATTATATAATCCTCTGTCTTCCAGAGGACGTTGAGCTATTAATCATGGATACATCTTTATGATATGATAGTAATTAACACCTACCTATCTGCACTCGGTCCACGTGGTGGGTTGCGGCCCAAACTCCCCATAGCTATGTTGTATCGGAAAGGCCGTTTCTAGGTGGACGTTCAAGGCCGGTGAGACCAATGATTAAGAATTTGTATAC
>PQWD01004934.1:0-11599 GCA_019425675.1 Leucinodes orbonalis | reverse complement strand
TGTCTTCCAGGCGAACGCTTTTGTGTTTTTATCGATCTAAACAGTCAAAGAGTTATCGTATCTCCGCAATTCAAACGTGGTAATTTACGTGAAAATTATTATCAATAACGGGTAATTACGTCATCTTATCTATAAATATTAAGGTGGGTGAAACCAATACAGCGAGGCTTAGGGAACATTCCATTCAACGACAGTCTCAACCTGTGGGAATTCTACAACTTTTCATTTTTAAAAAATATTATAAAGTTTAGTTGACATGTTAATTACATACAAAAATGGAAAATATATAAATATTTTGATTAGTTTACTAACACCGTTTGACATCATTATCATTATCCTATTTATAGCATAACCGATCAGGGGCTCCAGCCTACCCGTAAAGGGTCTGATAGTCTTAGTCAGTCCACGTCCCATGCGGAATTGCCACTTCACACACAACCTTGAATCCCTTCGCAGCGTGCTGTTTCCTCACGAGTTTCTTTCACAGGAGAGCGTCGGATACTCGAATATATTTCGATAATCGAAAAAACACATTGGTACTGGCGGATTTGAACTTTACTCTAAAGATCGAGCAACAGTCAGCACAATGAGCTATTACTAGTCCGCAGTGATGCATAGTCAAAGAGGAGAAGTAAGTATGTTATACTTTGATCATATGCACAGTAAAAATATTGAATCCAAAGAAATGAAAATAAAAAATAAGGCTTGATGTGTAGTGCTTCGTATGATAGCACCACGTCAAGCAACTATAGTTCTGAGATGGGGTAACCGAAATATTATTATCGAATTCCCTTTCTTCAGAATGCACCGTTAGCATATTCATGATACTTATTTTATGATATGATAGTAATTAACACCTACCTATCTGCACTCGGTCCACTTGGTGGGTTGCGGCCCAAACTCCCCATAGCTATGTTGTATCGGCATATGTAAAGCATTCTGATGGACTTACAACGGGATGACGAAATGATAAAAACATTATACAAACACGAACAATAATTCATATAAATATTTTCAAATAAGAAATAAAACGAATTCTATAACAATTGTAAAGTGTACGTGCAACATTGTTGCAGAATCACTCCATCGCCTTACCTTAGCCTTTATCGAAGCATTTTATAGGCCATTTACCGGAACAGCCCGAGAGAGATATGCAAATAAAGCAGTACTCACAACCCTTGTGTGCGTTTTATTCTAATTATCGAGGGAACTTGTGCGGGCTTAATGAAGACGGAATTGATACGTATCTTTCTTTAGGTATAACGGGCGCTTCATGGTCGACCTGGCATTTGAAGAGTTTATTATGTCTTAATTACATTTCAATACTCGTAAACATTTGTTTTATAGTTTTTCCAAGAATTTTATTGTTAATATAAAACTAAAATACTTTTAGCTGGCAGGTCATTAATGACCGTATATTTAGCAGTTAGAACTCTAGTGTGTTTGCTATTATGTTTAAAAAAAATTAAAGATCGGATTTCTTTTTAAAGGAATTTACATTGCATGGACACTCAGACTTAGTCAATATATTACTGTAAGGCTGATACGACCGTTAAGGGGTTTAAAATCTATCGCACTTAACAGTACGTGATAGTTCACTGCTGGACTTAGGGCTTTAACGGAGCGTTTTGCCAAACACTCGATGCCGGCATGCGAGTTTGAGATATGGGGATTCGAATTTAATGAGAACAGAAGAAATCGGGAAGCAGCACTTGCTTCCCGATTTATTCTGTTTCGTCTCGAGTAGATGTAGATATAATTGATGTATCACTTGCCTTCACCACACACACTGATATATTAAGAAGTATAGGTATAAAACCCCTTAAGTATTATAGATATATTGGACGACATAGTCACAGATAAATAAGTCAATATAAAAAAAACGCATAACGCCAAGCAGATCCGTTATAGTTTGTAAGAAACAGTTCCAACGACTAGTTATAATGTTGAAAGTCTTTAGCCTTTGCATAAGCTGTTTACTTGTTATCTGCCAAAACTTCGAATAGAAGAGGTGCCTTAATAGTTAAGATATGCTAGGAAGCTCTAGCGTCGCGTTTGTCGGATAATAGTGAAGTGATAAATTCATGGCTATGGAAATTTAGCTTGCAATTTTTCTTTCAGGTCGAAGTGCCTTATGCTTGCATTTTTATCTCATTTATAGTTTATCACTAGCTGAGCAGATAAAGTTTTTCTTTCAAACACCTATTAAACCTTATGCAGTGGATGAATAAAGGCATTTCTATTTAATTATATATATAGTATTTTTCCCCCAACAGTTTCTATAAGTCTAGGACCGGGATATCTGGCGCAAAAGTGGGAGACCTATGTCCAGCAGTGGACTGCGATAGGTTGAATAGATAGATAGATAGTTTCTAAAATAGTTTAGAAAGAAATTAAATTATTAATTTACAAATAATATTGCACATGGACAAGAAATAAATCAGTGCGTAAGATAACATTATATAAGAACGACAATCAAAAGGGGGAAAATAAATAGACATAAAAAGTGTTATCACTTTTTTATCATAATGCGTCATAAACGACCCTGTTTCATTCATTACATTTATTTAGTACATGTATTTTTTTCTAACACAGTAAGTAGTGTTTTTAATAAAGTAAATATTCCTTATTTGTTTTGAAGACGTGTCCTTATATTAATATTTGTCTACTGTAGGTATGTAACATTCCTTGCGCGTAGCAAATAATGTGGAATCGAATGTAAGAAAAACACAAATTTTATTTGTTTGGAACACGTTCTTCCTGCGACGAATCCATTTGATCTTGAACGGCTGTCTGTAATACCATTTCCCAGTAGGGTTGAAATAGTTTTCAAATCTTTTTAATTCAAATTTGTAACTAAAAAAATTGTGTAACTTATTTTTATCAACTTCGTTTGATCACAAAGAGTATCGTCAGTATGCACGCTTATTATAATATTTTGTTTCGATTATAGGAATAAGCAGAAAATGTTGTAGGTTTTAATCTCAATTGTATATATTGGCTGGCAATTTAATGACCTCGAGCATACAGGTAGATACTGTTTAATGGGCCTATTCTGTTCGAGTCCCACTCTACGATGCGTTAGCGAGGTTCGTAGCATAAACTATATTGCTGAAAGCTTTCATCACTTATCCGCTGAATCTATTAAGGCCATCTGCAGCTATCAGCGAAAAATCCACCGCATAAAAAGTGCGCCTATTTACTCACTAAGTCAAAAAGCAACGTCATAATCCCTACGACCTCTCTGACCTTGAAAAAAGATAAACTATTGACAGCCCTTATAAATGCCTGCCCTCTTTTTGATTGAAAACAGACAAAAGGATTTTTTTGCGTCCGAAAAAGGACAAAATGCCTTTCAAATAGCAGCTCGACCGAAGATTTATATCCTACTCCAGATAATTCAATATCGCCGGCTTTCATAATATAATGGAGACAACTTCGTTTTCTGGTCACGACCGGATTGAGCCCACAAGCACTGATATTTTCTTTGCCTATCGGGATTGGCGTGCTTTAATTTGTAACGGTCTAGGGGAGTGACAATTTCGACTGCCAATTCGTATTTGCATTACTTTTACAATAGAATGCGCCAACATATTTGGTACTTAGGCACTGTTATGAGATGAAAAATAATGTGATCGGCACGTTGTTAATGTTGGCATATATTATATATATATATATATATATATATATAATAATTATTATATATATATATATATATAATATTATATATAATATATATAATATATATATATATTATATATATATATATATATATATATATATATATAATATAATGGTTGTGTTACTGAAGACTATGTTCATAATGACACGATTACGCAGTTAAGATAACAAGATAGATAGATAAACACATTATTGCTCACATTTTATAAACGGTTCACAAACACAGAAAAGTCAGACATATAGTGGGCAAAGGCGGCCTTATCGCTACGAATAAGATTGAAATTTAGGTAATTTTAAATACGAGTAGAAAAATCAGAATATCAGTTGATTACTAAATTAAATTTGGTAGCAGGATCGTATGAAACATATATATTTTTTAATCCTGGTTAATATTTGTTGGAAACTTTTGGTAAACGCACGTATATATCTTCTTTACGAAATAAGTATGAGTAAGTAAGTGAAAAGTCTAATAGCAATTCTCTGATATAATAGTGTAGTTGTCACCATTATTTTGTACCTATTATAAAGTTATCCATTATGTTATGCTGCCAAAACTTTCTAAAATTAAAGCACACAAATAAAATTTTAAGCACTAAATCATCGAATTACAAACTATACACCAAAATAAATTCTTGCGATGACATCCACAACACGAAACGAAATCAATTCTCAATAGAATTATCGAAACCAACAACAATAGATAACTAAGACATACAGCAGACCGCAAAACTTTTGTCAATAGCAAAGTTGCTGAACATATTTTCCTTTCCGCAAACAAAAGAGTGTTGTGTTACAAACAAAGGAACAATCAAATCTGGCAGGAGTTGTGGAAAGAAACGACGATAGCATCGTTTGTCTTGGACGAAGCCCTTATCAGTACGAGAAAAGCTGCGGAGCGTAACTAGATAAAATGAATTATGGCATACCGTGCGTTAATGTGCCTTAGAGTAGGAATTTGAAATAAGTTTTTCTTCTGTTTCATCTTTTGTTTCAAGATTTACTTAAATAGAATGCTTACAGATAACACTAAACTTGTTGCCTAAGTTTTGAAATCAATGTATAATGTTATAAGATCCCAATTTCATTAGCATACTTGTAGACTCCATGACGTTTGTTAGCAATGCTAGATGACATAGCTTCTAGCCCTAGCAAGGAATTCCATTTAACTACCAATCTACGTATGTATTATTACTATGCACGATTATATAGGTATATATATCTTAATATCATGAAACAATTATCTTTGTACTTTTTGCCATAAGCTTTTAATGCATCTTTTTACCTTAATGCTAGTCACATGATGAAGAGTTATGAAGTGGATTTCGTTAATACCTAATTCTTAATAGCTTATAGATATACGATATTAGCAACTGCTTTCCTAAGACTTATTGCTGTATTAAAGACGAGAGCTTTAAAGTAGCTGATCGATTGCTAACATATATTTTGACAAAAATACCTAATTCCGAGAAGAAAAATTAAATATGTTTTATGTAGATCTATAAAGAACATTTATGAATATGAAATGTCATAAACTACAGGTTCGGACTGTACGTAGTCTGAGAAGAATTCAATAAGAAAGTGAAAAGTTACTCATTTAAAAATATCATCATCATTACAGCCTAAAATGTCCATTGCTGAACGAAGGCCTCCCCTAATGATTTCCACGCGGTCCGATCCCTAGCAGTTGGCTATCATCTGCTACCCGCTATCTTAAACAGTCATCTGTCCATCTGGTTGGGGGTCGGCTAGTTTCAAAATATAGCTCAGATGTAATTATTCCTTTCCAGAGTTATCTACGACTCTAAAGTTAAACTTGTAATTTTAAAACTCTTTATGATATATCTGGAAATTGTTGATGTATCAATTGTTTTGATGTCGATCCCAATACTTATCAAATTCTCAAAGAAATTGCAAACGTTAAAGAATGTGTATTGTCTGCAATTCGTCGCCTTTTTATGTCTTATCAAAAGCAACTTAGAAGGACAAAGTAGCATCAAGATATCATCAACTGTCTGTGTAGAGACAAAACGCTTCTTATCGGGGTAGGCGAAGGCACGGTTAGCTGTTAGATAAAGGAACTTTTATTTTGCTCCTGCCTTTTTTTCTGTTTCCACCTTTTGTCGTATAATTGCGTAAATAAAACTCGCAAAAGTTTGGAGGTTTGTACGGAATTGAAGGCGAGGTTGTTAGGCCTCTCTGTTATACTTCTGGATGATTTCGCAATTTCTTTTTAAACAAGCCAAACTTAAATGAGTATTTTAAGGTGGGTTTGAAATATATGAAAGAAAACATGTTTTTTAAACGTGACCTTTTACGTTATTGGATAATGTGAATTATTGCTCAAATAACAACGAGTTCTAATCCTTAAAACTTATTAAAAATTAATGATACAATTAAAAATCTTTTGAAACTGACGCAGATATTACAACAATTAAGATATAGTGAACATTCTCACTCGTCGGTGGCCCATTGGTGGGGTCTGTTGCCTTCCGATCTGGAAAGTGCAGGTTTACAACCCGCAGCGTACAAATGTCTTTTCGAATATTTAAAATTGTATGTACGTTTATCCCACACTCTTACAGTGAAGAAACCTGTGGACGCCTACGAAGACACTCAAAGATTGTGCGTGAACTCGGCCAATACGCACTGGGCCCGCGTGGGCGACTAAGGTCTATAACACACTTTACGGGTAGGCTCGTGCCCTCGGTGGTTTCGTATGATGAGCTGATGATGATAACATTCTTATAATATCTGGGGGCACGGCAGTGCCCCCGCCAAGTCGAGCGCGAAGTAAACACTGCCGTACCATCCTTTACAGGATCCATTTCGCCGCATTTTCAGGCCCCAATTTGAGAACCTTTGGATAATACCAGAGCGCTGAAATTTTCGTCATCTAATAAGATATAATAACGTACTTTAAATCCAAAATTTTAAGTCTGTAGGTCATTTAGTTCCGACGTTAAGCGAAAGCAAAGTTTCGCATTTTTGACAGATATACACTCACTCACTCACTCATGATCATCAAAATAGAACTAGTACTTCCATTAACTCAGAAAGCTGAAATTCGGTACAGAGTTAGGGTTTAATGGCTACATAAAGGGAAAACTATAAAACTTCGAAATCGAAGATCTGGAGTACCTGGTGACCCTGCTTAGATAACAAAATCATCAAAATAGAACTAGTACTTCACATTAACTCACAGAGCTGAAATTTGGTACAGAGTCAGGGTTTAATGGTTACATAAAGGGAAAACTATAAAACTTGGATAATCGAAGATCTGGAGTACCTGGTGACCCTGCTTAGATAACAAAAGAGCCCAGCCAAACTATAAGAGATCGACATACCGCCTTTAAACAATATATATTTAACATGGTGGGCCGCTTCATCCGATGTCAAAACGGTATCCCGCCAAGTCGAGCGCGCTAGACCAATACAAACAGACATGTTGTGCACACAAATATTTGTAGGTACTGCCCGGGGATCGAACCCGGAACCCTTGGTGTAGTAGCCGACGTTTCAACCATTACACCCAATGGGTCGTCAATATTCCTTTCAAGTTTCTACAAAAAGAAGTAAATCCCACCAAAAACATTCTGTAAAAAATCTAGCCAAGTCTCGATGGAGCTGCTTGATTATCTCTAAAAAGTAATGAAATCAAGACAAAGACGTGCCAAGTCTAAGGTTCCTTACTGCAATTAATTAATTATTATGGTTAATGTTGTGTGACTTGGCCGTTGAACATTCTTTATACGTTAGTGGCTTTATCAAGCCTACAATCGATGGGCTATTGAATCACCGTTTTCCAAGTGGCAAATTTGTACCGTCAATGGGTAGCGGTTCTGGCGACAGATTGGTGCAATGGTGTCATGAAGCACCTAGTTTTGTATCCTTGTGTACTTTCAACGGCCAAGTCACACAACATCAACATAATAATAATTAATTGCAGTAAGGAACCTTAGACTTGGCACGTCTTTGTCTTGATTTCATAACTTTTTAGAGATAATTAAGCAGCTCATCGAGACTTGGGTAGATTTTTTACAGAATGTTTTTGGTGGGATCTATTATATAAAAAGGAATAAAAGGGTCCTTACAGAATTCAATCCAATTTTACACAAGCCCGTGGCAAAACAAAAGATGCTCTAGCCAACAAATAACACACACTCGACAGGAGCAGCCATTAAAGCAACCAAAGATGTTGCATTTCTTGGTTATCACGAATGCATGCCGAAATGCATTGTAATTTTAATAGTAAATATTTATGGTTCTTATAAAGCTAATGACTTAGTAATTTTTGTTACGTAAATATGTTTTATTAGAAAAGTGAATATTTTTTAGCATGTAAAGCACGCCCGAAAAAGATGTTATTTTTTCATATTATTTTAATAGTCATTAATATTATCATAACATAATTTTGGATTTATTGTAATGTGATGTCGTTTATGGAGAAAATAAAAGTTTATTATTTATTTATTATTTTATAATAATAAAAAAACTCCATTTTGTAGCTATTCTTACCAAAGACAGGAGACCAATGCGGTTTGCCATTATATGGATTATCAGGATCTCTTGGCAGCCGCTCCTCACTCCACATCAAATGTAACTTCACATCATAGGTAGCAACTTCCTCATTATCACAACCGAGCGCAAACACAAACCAAGTTAAATAAAAAATGGCGGCCAATTGATGACGAAACGCCATAGCGCGCGGACGTGTTTCAAAAACTAATTGCAATCGATCTGCGATAGATTCCACGGTACGTTGTTTAGTTTGATTTAATTTCGCCGTTTGGTTTCCGAGTGCGTGCTGTGGCAACGGGGAGACGGGATGGACTTTTCTATTTTGGATTCTGTTGCTTCTGGACAGAAATAAACATTGGACTCGGGCGAATGGCCGCGACGCTTTCATTTTGACATATTTACACTTCACCTTTAGGTGTTTTTGATTTCGTTAATTTATGCAAGACAATTATTTTTTTAAATAACTATGGGTTCTAATGATATGACTTAAACAAGACGATAATACCCAATGAGACTAAATAAAATGCGTTTTCTACGGGAATCGAATCCGCAACCGCCAGGGTAATGAGCGATCTAAACGCAACGCTCGTGATTACTATATCATACATACATACTTATATAGTGGTATATATATATTATTTATCCCATTATAAGATCGCTTACGTGGAAACGCTAGGTGATTAATCTCGCGTCGACCCGCGTCACTCGGTGTCACGTGACCATCCTGACACCTAACCCTGTATAAACATAGGTCATATGTTCGCATGGGTACTACCATAATCTAAATATATATTTCGAAAGTAACTGATTGTTTACAAAAGTGACTGACTGACATAGTGATCTATGAACGCACAGCCCAAACCACTGGACGGATCGCTGAGACTTTGCAGGCATAAAGCCGCGCAGTGCTCTTTGTCCCATTGGACAGTACCATTGGCGGTAAAAATGGCACAAATTTGACCAATTGTACAATTGGGACTGATGTATCCCAATTGTACAATCAATGGTACAAATGTATAATTTATTCTTTGGAACACGCATGCATTGTCATGGATAAATGCAGTCATTGAGTTACATGGCTTTACTGTAACCCGTGCGATTATTTTGAGTCATACACCGTCTACTATGTTGTTTGACCTGGTATACCATATGCCTATGGTGACGGCTCCACGTTGGTCCAGGTCAAGGTCACGCAACGAGCGATGGAGAGGGCATGCTTGGGGTTAATTGATTGAATAGAAATGAGGAGATCAGTGAGAACTAAGGTCACCGACATAGTCACTCGCATTACAAGCTTAAGTGGCAATGGGCAGGGCACATAGTCCGAAGACCGGATGGTTGTTTGCGGGGCCGGAAGGTTCTCTATGGAGACCGGGCTACCGCAGCGCAGCGTGGGATCGGCAGCCCACAGATGATCACGATGACCTATAAAGGTTGCAGGTACCATGGATGCAGTAAGCTTCCGACAGGTCGGCGTGGAAGTCGTCGGGGGGAGGCCTATTCAGCAGTGGACATGTTGTTGGCTGAAATGATGATGATGATGATTCAACCTATTGCAGCCTACTCACAGGTCTCTTCCATTTAAATGATGATGATAAGATTTCGATATCAGTCTTCCGGTTTTCTCATGCAGCCTCCACCATGCGACCTTTATATATCACTGTTCTCCAATGGTCGTCTTTATTTATTATTACTTTTGTAAAAGTTCCTTAAATAGAATTTCGAAAGTCTTTCAAAAGTAGTTATTGGTCTTGGATTTTTATAGGAAGTATTTAACCATTAATGTTTTAAACTTAACAAAGTTGATAATAATTATTCTAGCTTATCGTAAGTGTGCAGTGTTGTTCATTTAGTAGATAATATGTAAAATGTAATTGTTTACTTTTTACGTGTATAAACCTCAAATACCTTTGCGCTACGCTGCATCTGTAACTAAAATGAGATAAGAAGAACGTATTGGAGAATACAGTAATTTATTATAAATATTATATAACTTCAAATCTTTGAAAAATACTTTACTATTGCAATATGACTTTAAGGGTATGTATGCTATGTGTCCCTTAGTAAAATACTTTGTTACATACAATAGTACGTTCCGGGGTTCTTAGGTGACATAACTAATTTTAAATTTTACATTATAATGTTGAAACTGATACGAATCCCAGTAATCATTGAAAACTGAACGAAAGGCGCGGATTCTTCAAAAATAACGGAGAGCTTGAAATTATGCGCTGCAAACTTTTTCAATCGGGCGATCTCCCAGAGTTCGGCGGACCATCTCAGATAAATCTTCGTATTGAGTCTTGGGTGCCATAAACTTGTATGTTTTGCGTTGAGTCGCTTACCCTTAAATCTTGTGATATAAAGTTCAAATTTCATGCCCTGTCTGTTAATATTCCACAAGTTATAAATAGTTACGGCTTTATTTTGCTGATTATTGATTAGTTAACATTTTAACGTAGATTTATCTTGATACGTATTTGAATATTTAATTAAATCATTTTTCACGAGTTTTCCTTCCTTAAGAGCATCGAAGACTATAATTTCGAAAATTTGAACACATTCGTACCTGGCGGGATGTGAACATGTCGCCCATCTAGATCGGAAGCAACGTCTTCACCATGCAGCAACGACGTCTGTTTTATACTTTTAGTTATTCAAATTATTTATGTTGTAATTGTACTAATTTCGTACATTTCATATATCTGTTATTTAAATAACGATTTGTTCGTTTTGCACGCCTGCTATATCAATACGTATTTCTTGTCTTACAAGTTGCTGTATGATTATTATATTCTATCTTAATAGGCCGATATATTGTGCACGTCTTTTTGTGATTTCTAACTCTGTTTTGTTGAATGTTTTTTTAATAAAGAAGAACGAAGTTTAAAATTAAGAAATATCTTTTAATATTTATTGTTCATAATATAGGCTTGATGATATCTCACGAATAAAAGACACATTTATGAAAATTTTTTAAATATAGTATTAAAACTTTATATATGTGTCCGAATGTATTATATCTTCCATTATTTCTAAAGAATGTATTATAAAGTTTAGATAGGAATTAATTATTGTGTTAAGATATCTAGAATATGAGATAGCGATTCATTTGAGTACATTAGTATTATTGCAATTTTAAGAGATTTTATATGACATAAATAATTGATTAATTTTATCACATTTTATCGACATTGAAATGGCAAAACATTATGTTCAATATTGTTATGCCACCTAAATTACATGTTTTATAGTAATAAATAAATTCAATTCTATTCCATGTAAGATATGCCAATTACAGGTTAATTTATCTAAGAGGTTCCGCAATATTTTAATAGTAGACACTCGTTCTATCTCTCATATTGTCATTAATAATTGAGTTCATCAATCGAATCAGGAT
>PQWD01004933.1:0-40016 GCA_019425675.1 Leucinodes orbonalis | reverse complement strand
CAGGTCTTTGAAAGAGAAGATCATACTACTGCTATGACTTGAGAGATGGGCAAGTTTTTATATCGCAATATTACGTTAAATATTTTTTATAAAAATCATAGCTGATGCAACCTAAACCAAGAGAACGAATTAAATTTTTTTAATCATCGAAAGTAAACAATCACTACTTCTTTCACTGAAAAATTACTGTTTCTTACACTGACAAACGGTTTTTCAAATAATGTTATGTTGATAGGAATCGTTATGTTATTTTTTGTTATTATATAAATATACGATAAGATTATAAGCTGTACAAAGATCGCCAAAAAATATTTTAGTTCATCAAGTAAAATATCATTTGACATGTAATCGTTGTATCTTTAAAAATGACCTTTGGCTAATTAATGTCGAAAACAAATTGCCGTCAGTCATTTCGCCATAAAACTAAATTTTTGCATTAATCACTCTTTGCGAATCGTTTAAACTTCAATTACGAGTTAAATTTGTTTGAGTCAGCCAAGGCACAGTGGGTAATGAACTCAGAATTTTTGTACAAACATTGTTATTTTATTCCAAATTGTCCCGGATCATTCGATTACCTCTGTACTTTAAGTGTTTTTCAAAGCTTCGTTGTTATTAATAACAGAGCAATTATTCGCGACGAAAATATCTGTCCCGATATTTTCTAAGTGGGGGTGAATATTTGGACTTTCTTTGAATTATATTGGTACGTTAAGAAACGGTAAAATAAAATGAAAGAATTCACCTTACATAATTTTTTGTCATGATTACTAAGTTACAATCTAGGAACATAAATAAGTGGAAGGATGACTAAAATAACAACTGCACTGCATATCTTCATTCCTTTTTCCTTAACGTATTTAATAGTGGGTGAGAAAGAGACATGTGTTACGAGGCGTTTCATTATCTGGTATGTTGTCACAACTTGATTTGATTGATGAATTTGCTAGTGAAAGGAATGAATTATTATATTTTATCGATAGTTATGGTATCTGAAAATATTGATAATGAGCTCTAGCGAAGGTACTAAATATTTGGCTTTCGACATGGAGGTCGTGGGTTGAATTCTCACGGGATTACTATTATGTAAACTTTGATGGCGTCCTTCTCGAGGTTGTGCAAGAATATGTTTCCTTAGACCAAACTTTCCAACTTAGCCGTAAAAACTTCGTGAGGGAAGCTAGGAGCACTTCAACTTGCTGATCCGGGGCTATGTCGGTAACTTTAGTTCTCTTACGGATTAAATCATTTCTAATCTCATCCCTAAGAGAGACCCGAGTATAGCTCGCTCCATTGCGAGTTGAGTGACTTTGAACTTGTGAACCAATCCCGCAGTCAGTGTCCATTTTTCAGCTGCGTATATTAGTACGGGTAGGAAGCATTGCTCAAGACTTTTGTCATTAATACCCCACACGATTGGGAACGATGAAAAAAATTTAATGTTCCGTTCAATGTATGGAGAGCCCAAAATGTATATATTTTTTTCAAGTTTCTTGTCAAAATCTTATAGCAGTTCACAGAATAATACTTACAGAATTTGAATAGTGTAGTGCTGATAGTTTCGGAGAAAAAATGGTGTGATATACGGACGGACCGACAGACATACATCTATGAGGACATCAATCTATGAGGGTTTCGTTTTTTTGCCATTTGGCTACGGAACCCTAAAACCTGCATCCAAATCCGTTGCGTAGTTTTAAAGATTTAATATAGGAACTGAAAAAGCGACTATGTTATATACTATGTAGTGATAATGGTATCTGGAAATATTGTTAATGTGCACGCTAGACGTGAGTCTAAACATTCGGCCTCGATCTAAGGTAGTGGGTTCGATTCTCACGGGTAAATATTATGTCAGAAATAAAATATATTATAATAATATTTTTATTGATTTACAGATTAACTTCAATTGTTAGTGTTCCGTATTATATTACTAAAACTACACATCCTGTACGTCCATCTATTCGGTATTTTAGTTTTGAGTATAGTAACAGGTGTTTTAAATCCGTGAAAATTTAAACTGGGGCACCATCATGGTTATAAAAAGATGGTGGATTGGATAGATAGGATAGTTGAATAAAATAAACATTTAAGTGAGATTTCAATACAGCAAACGCGTTTAATTTTCACAAAATGTTATGAGTAACTCACTCTTGAGTTGAACTCAAGATTGCCGACGCATTCATTGGCCGGCTTTTTACCTGCTCACCCAATGAGCCAGACGCTTCGAAGCCATCTACCTATCTCCTTAATATATATAACTCAAAGGTGACTAAATGACTGACTGACATAGTGATCTATCAATGCACAAACCACAAGACGGGTCGGGCTGAAATTTAACATGCAGGTAAAAACGCAGGCATTCGCTAAGACAGGATTTAATATTATAATAACCTTAATATATCTGCTGATGTTGCTTCGCCGGAAAGCCTAACTCAAATATCGATATGTAAAAGCCACATCACTAGTTGAAATGTTTACCTAGAAAATTTAATTGTGATTTTTTGAGAAAAAGTAGACAAATACTGTTTTGGCTTTTATTTGAAAAGTACAACTATAAGTAAGAAACATTTATATCATAGTTTACACACATTTCCTGATTTATTTAATATAAATTTAATCAAAAACTCACGAATGAAAGTGAATCTTTTCACCACTGCTTTCTTTCCTTCCTGAATGTGAAAAACAACCGTCAATAACACAAGACATGTTTTTATAATCTAAAACACTTCAATAAGAACGAGTTTTAGTATAGATAAATCACTATCTGAGCCAATCTGAGTGGAAATTACACAGAAAATATTTTTCTTATAATCAGGAGCCGCCAAACCACTGACAGTACTATAATCCGGCCATGTGAGCAAGGTGTCAAACTGTTTTAACAATGAACGTCAAAATGAGATTTTGAATTTGGTAGTATGTGAATGAGTCCAATGACATAAAGATGTGACGACCTGCTAATTATGAGAACAATGATCAGTTTGCTGTCTCATTTTCGCCTACGCAAAATCGTGTAGGGAGTGAGAGCAACAGGTATAAGTTTTTAATCGCTATTTTAACCCGGATTCTATGCTGTAGTTCTAATTCTATGGTTACAATAATACGCGCACACACACATACATACATACGCGCCCATACACACACACACAACATACATACGCGCACACACACATTTTAACTTAGTATTACAATTTGTGGATCTATGTTATATTATATATTTTTGTATTTATGTTATTTATTATTATCTGTATATCTACTATAATATATATATATATATAATGTGTATGTGCATAAGCATGTTCTTTAGTGTAAGCGTACGAAGGAGCCTGTCTCTCATAACACAAGGAAACTTTTATGGAGCAGTTCTTAATATTTATTGTGAAATTATTGCTAAAATAATATTTTTTTTCTTTTCTTTTCTTTAGTTAAAATTGTAAAATAGTTGACTGAGCATGAACCTAGTGAATCACGATATCTATATGATCGATGACTATTCGAAATACTTCTAGAGCATAAGCGCGTTTGGTGAGTATAAGATTTGGATACCAGAATGTTACAGC
Source organism: Leucinodes orbonalis (assembly GCA_019425675.1). Classification (NCBI taxonomy): domain Eukaryota; kingdom Metazoa; phylum Arthropoda; class Insecta; order Lepidoptera; family Crambidae; genus Leucinodes; species Leucinodes orbonalis. The sequence continues at coordinate 36,456 of PQWD01004933.1, read as the reverse complement.
AAGCTTGATTGATTGGCAGAGATAAATATATGAAATAACTAAGACAGAGGGTGGAGCGTAGTATTTAAAGGCGTAGTAGAATAATTACTGCATACTACTATATAAACTGTTATATATGTAGGTACCATTGCGTGCATCCCGACCGGGCGGAGGACAACTTGAATAAGGTGCCAGTGTGTAACGGACTCGCTTGTTTGATTGACGCGCCCATTCGACACCACACAACACAAATACTAACAAAACAATATCTGCATTATATTTGTTTTGGTTAACCAATGTACACCACTTCATCATCATTATCAGCTCATTATAAACGCTCTAACGAGGGCACGAGACTACCCGAAAAGGGTGATTCTTAGTCATCCACATGGGCCAGTGCGAAATGGTCGACTTCCTTTAAATCTCTTCGCAGGCGTGCGCAGGTTTCTCAAGATGTTTTCTTCACCGTAAAGCGTGGATAAACGTTCGTATAATTTCGAAAATACATTGGTACATGGCGGGATTTCAACCTGCATCCTCCAGAAGAAATAGTCACACGAATGCCCCACCGACGTTAATCACTGCTTACCATTTAGTAATAAATATATTTGCTCGATTGCTAGGTATTTTCTATATTAAATAGGTAAACCTAGCGCAGTACGATAGGTAAGCAAGCTATCGCAAGTTTCAAAATCTTCTTGTAGTTATCTTTTGTATAAGAAGCTACGATTCTCAATAATTCAAGCAGCCGGCATAAAGCACGTGTTTTTGAGCGGACAGTAGCCGCCTTCACAAAATGTAACAGCCAAATAAAACCTATTTACAAACCAAACAAATTGCCAACCACAAAGCGGTACCATTCATGAGTTAATCCTCTATGGTCATTTCGCGATTATTTTTTCCCATAGCCCGGCTCACTGTGCATCACACTTCTAATCGTTTTTACAGCAGTAACACGAGATGCTTGAAATACAATATGGCCGACTTCGTGTCATTGTTGCACAGTGGTCATCTATTCGGGCAAAAAAGTTCTAAGAATATTTGCGGGTACACAGTGGTATTAGGGCGGGTTTGTGAAAGGATTTTGCTCGGTCGGTTTTGAGGCTTTCAGCGCATTTATTTGGAGGCGTCCGATTTGAGCAAAGATTTGTGAGTTGTTTTTGTGTTTGGAGTACTTGGACAATGGGCGTTTGAGGTTTTTAAAAAGGTTTTGATAACAAATTGTGTTTATCGAATAGCTACTTAGAAATTGTTCTATCATACGCTACGTTTTTTTTAGTATTAACGAATCGTGTTATAAAGAAACGTACTTGTGTCAATATTTAAGGCATCAACATCATTAATATTTTTTTCAACCTTTTTTTCCGGTGTTGTGGTTGGGTACCAAGGGTTCCGGGTTCCATCCCCGGGCAGTACAAACATTTGTGTGCATGAACATGTCTGTTTGTAATGGTCTGGGTGTTTTCTATGTATAATATGTATGTATTTACAAAAAAAATATAAGTATGTTTATCCGTTGTTTAGTACCCATAATACAGGTTTCACGCTTAACTTGGGGCTAGATGGCGCTGTGTGAATGTCAGTGGATATTTGTTTATTATTTCTTTATAATTCTGTGTTTGCTTATTCTCTGTTTTTATGTATGTCTCAGAATCTAGTTAATCAAAATGTCGCTCAGTCTTTATTGGTGGTGGTATTTTAAAAGGTGTATTTTGGAGCGCATGAACACAATTTGATACCACTCTTCACCTTTTACTACTTACTGGACCCCAGCAGTGCTTACACTCGAATAAGGTAGATTAGAGTTATTAACGCCCATCAAACCTGTGTGCCCTACAGTGGGCTATTATAGGCTAATGATGATGTAGAAAATGATGAAAAAGCAATGGGAGACTTCCGAATATCCAGATAACATTTGGGATTGTCCGTAAAATCATTGTTTCACAACGGTGGTAGATCAAATCATAGATAGTTCTATACACGCAATTTATACCAAACTGAACTAAATACCCTGACATCAAAAGGGAATTGAATACTGTATTTTGTAGAATTTTAATAAGAATACGGCAGTGCGATTTTATTTCTAGCCTAATTATTAGTTGAGTACTGGACAAAGGCGTCTAAATATCAAATCCTTGATCCGAAAGCCTGATAACAAACAAAGCAATAAGGCCGTTGTGCCAATCTTTGAAAAAAGTACGTCTTTTTTAGGGTTCCGTACTATATTGAAAGGTCTGACGTTGTGCAGAAGAACGTCGGTGGCGTGGACTATTGCCCTATTACGGGAGGACAAAGGTCCAAATCCCGCCACGTTCCAATGTAATTGCGAATTTTTGAAATTACATGTACGTTATCCGACGCGCTTACGGTGAAAGAAAACATCGTGTGGAAACCTGCGCACGCCTGTGAATAAATTCCAAGGATGTGCGTGAAGTCGGCCAATCCACTGGGGCTCGCGAGGACGACTAAGGCGTAAACACCCGCGTACACTTACGCGGCTGTAATGGTGTGTAATTCTACAATAATTTAAGAGAAAGAAAGAAAACCGATCGTTTTAATAGTATAGATAGATAATAATAATAATAATAGTTTATTTTTCGGTACAAGAGCTTACAATAACAACATAGTGACTGGATCCCCTTTTAAGCAAAAAATGCCTGTATCAGGAGACCCCACTCTTCCATTAGCGTAAAGTTAATTTAATACACGTACTTTAACATAATAATAAAAATAACAAATAAAATTCTTATAAAATACTATATGAAAGCTATTTGCATGCGCAGTTGAGGTGTGTGTGTGTGTGTGTGTGAGGGTGTGTGTGTATGTTGTGAGTGAGTGTGTGGCGTTGTAAATATTATTTTTTATATTTATATAAAAATTCCTCTACTTCCTCATAATCGATGGTTTCAACCAATTATCTAAAACATATTTACAGTCTTATATTTCTTCGAGTAAATACTCAGTTTATAATTGACGTTATTGTAAATTCGAGATAGATTGTTCCACAGATAAATGATTGTATTCGGATATCTGTGGATGGTACGGAACCCTTCGCACGTGAATCCAACTCATGCTTGACCGGTTTTTTTTGCTTAAGCACGGCGAAACTTTTGAGTAACATTATACTTTGTTGAAAAGATATTGAGCAGAAAACAAGGTCGCGTTACACTGTATTTAGAAGTGTATGTCATTGAGAAACAGTATTTACTGTGTAAATTCTTGCTTTTCATACAACTGGCAAAGTGAGTGTTTACTTAAAGAAAGTTTTTGTGAAATAAGTTTTATTGATTTATTAAGACAAAAACTGGTATAAAAATCAGAGAGAAACATAAACTGAAAGCTTAGTGTCATTAATAGCTTGCCACAGCATGCAATGTGGATCACAGTGCGATAAATAAACCCACTGATACATTTGCCAAGACGCGGTCTCCACTCCAGAACTCGTCCGCTCAAACCAAAGATTTTCTGTATATGTAAAGGTAGATATGCCACCCGTGCCTCATAAACGAACCGCCAAAGAGAATACAGTTAGTAGGCTTTTGTTTATGTAAATGTACGCTCATTCGAAATATGTGTATATGTGCTGTCGCTGCATTCGGAACACTTTTTTCGATTGTTTTGTGAGCATATCACGAATCTATACTTTTTACATCATTGGCTCCAACGGCCATCGGTTCTGTGACATTCGTGACCAGCCCACTGCCGCTTCAATTTGCTAATCTGGTGAGCTTTGGTTGTCTGTCGGTAACTTTAACGAATTACATCATTTCTGAATTTATCCCTGAATGCTTTAACTTGTAAACTTATTCCGCGTATTGAGTGGTATACCGTAATTTCTGTGTCACTAAAGTACGGTTTTTGAAAATAAAATTAAGGCAAACGTTCTCGGACAGTAAAGTAATTATAATAAATAAACCGAAAAAAACATACAATATGAAAATAAAAATTATTTATTATGTATTGTCATGTACGCAATCGTAGGTATTTTTATATTTTTGGAACAAATGTTCAAATAAATAAGCATCTATTTACTACCTAAATGTAATCAACTTAAAATCCAATAATAAACAACCCCTCAACGACACGCATAAACATCTCGTTTAGAAATAATTTGTCACATTTGCACCCCAAAACGAGAAATCGCAACAATTAAAAACAGAAAAAAGAAAAACAAATTTCATTTGTCGCCAACAACATATTGGGAGTACGCCTCAGCCAACTGTCACTAAAATACATTTACCAAATTATTCACCACCAAACTTACACAATTTTCAACTTAATTGCTATTGTAATAAACGTTAAATAGCTGCATAAATATGTTTGTAAAGGTCATGTGTAGTTTTTTATTCTATTTCTCGAGTTATTGTATTACGAGCTATATTCAGTGCTAACGAGCCAGCGGGGAGCCGACAGAGAAGGGATGTGTTTAGAAAGGGACAGACGAGAATGTCGCAGTTAGATACAAATTCAGACATTTCTTGATACTACCAAATAATGAAAATTACGTACTAACTGACGGGAAATTTCACCACTCCTATCTATGCTCAACCAGCTGCCGACATCATGGCGTCTGCAGATCGCTAAGATGGCTCACGAGAGACTCATAGTTTCATTTTGAACGAATGAAGTATTTACGTGAAGTAGAAGTGCAAAATATACCTTATATTCTAAGTTACGGATTGTGTCATAGTGAAACTACATAAATATTTGTAAGATAATATTTTTTAAAAATTATTCATGGAGAAGGTTTCGAAGGGATTAAAAGTTTTGACAGTCATTTATCGAAATGACAAGTACAAAGTTTACCTGTGACATTTTCATAGATTATTTTTTTTGCTTTTTACCTCTGTGGTTTGTACGTTACTTTATAAAGCCTTATTTCCCATTCTGAGCGCAGTTCCTTAATTTTGATGTATTGTTTGCTTTATGATATGAGGTAAATTCTTTATTCATAAAAAATATCTAAAATGGGGTAAAAGCATAGAGAAAAGGTTTATTTCAAGGTACAAGTTAACATATGGCAGAGAAGTTAGCAGCGCTCCCTCATTGTCAGCCTATAACGGGCTACTGCAGAGCATAGGCCTTCCTGGCGCAGTTATGGGGAAAATAGGCCGTAACTATGCGTGCCCGTTACCTTCCGAAACACGTATTGAATCAGCCAGCAATGTCTTAACCCAACTGAAAAAAAATCGAAAATAGTGACTTTTGATTCTCCCCACTCTCGCAATTCCCCGCGGGAAATGAACCCACGACCCCCTGATCACGCACCAATGCTCTGACGCTAATTTTATGATACAAAGTGTACGGGACGGTCAAAACGCTCATGATGAGTGGCTCATCTCAGATGAAAAGTGATACACCTGACCATGTCAAAGTGGCATTGAAGGAAAATTAACAAACGTAAGACAGTTATTATTCTCCATCAAAACCACACTGCGCTCGTCACTTGAGACAATAGATGTTGGGTCTCTTATACCCGGTAATTTTACTAGATACAGCGCCCTCATCCCGAAACATAAAAGTGCATAACACTTCACTGGCACGACGGTGAAACCTACGTAGACGACTCAGTACCGAGTCTACCACCTAGTAGACTAATGTAAAAGTACCAGGACTAAAGAAACACAGTAGAGTAATCCCCTGTTTATTATTCGCGTAATTTCGTGAATACACCAAGGATAAAGCGACCCGGTGAAATCCTGTTACTTCAATGAACTTAACGAGATCGTTTTTGTATTTGAATGAAATTTAAAACAATCTTAGTTACACGATGGGGTGTCTGTGTCTACGCGGTCAGTGTAAAACTTCAGTGTACGAAATATTTTTTGTTTTTAATATTGAAACAAATTATTTTGTATTGTAACGATTATATAAGCGTCGGTAGCTCACGGTGAAGCCTTTCGATCGGGAAGTCGCAGGTTCAAAGCCCGCCACGTACCAATGTTTTCAAGTTTTCGAAATTATTTATACGTTTATCCGACGCTCTTTTGCTGAAGGAAAACATCGTGAGGAAACCTGCGCAGGCCTGCGAAGAGATTCAAAGGTGGTGCGTGCAGTTGGCCAATCCGTATTGGACCTGCGTTGACTACTAAGGCCTATCCCTCTACGAGTAGGCTCGTGCCCCTCGGTCGGGACGTTTAATGAGCTGATGTGATGAAGTAAGCATTTTTGGGTTTTACATTCTCTACACTGTGACACCGTTTATTATTATGTTATTTAGTTCATAGGGGACTTGAGAACCGAGATGTTATCTGCGCACGAACGATTATAACCGCAACACTCACAAAGGGAGAAATTACATGAAATCCAATTGAAAATAATAGGACGTATAAGCTTAAAGCTCATACAGAATAGCTTGCAATTGTAATGCAATCATTTGTCGTAATTCTTGCGTTGAATTAGGCGAAATGTATTGTAAATGTTTTCATGAAACTTAATTTGTTTTATGCGGTCGTACGTAGCCTTCAAAAATAATATTGAGGTTTCTAATATCATTTTTTATAAATTGAATAGTTATGCAAGAAACACTTCCAAAGTTGAAAAAAGTGTATCCCCCATCTTCATAATTATAGGGGTTGATATATATTTTAAATAGGTATATGCTGTACATTACCATGAAATCTAACAACGAAATTTGATTTAACAATATCTGGTTTGTAGTTTTATTTTATACATCAAAAACCGTGAACCACTATTTTCTCATAATAAAGCTGTAGTAAATAAAACATATTTAATTTTAGTTACTTGCTGCTGCGGAACCCTCCACAGGCGCGGCCGACACGCACTTGTCCATTTTTTATTTTTAAGGTTGACAACGCTCTTATAGATTCTTCGGAGAAAGACCATGGGTATCGATATCACTATTAGGTTAATCGTCAACTCGCTTGCCTTCCCATGAAACAAAAAAAAACTATAAAATTAAATAAATAAAAAACTACAAACAAACAGATGTGTATGCACAAATGTCATCAAAAATCAAGTTTAACCGAGTTAAATTTTCAATCAACTCAGTAATGGGGTAAAGAGTCGCCCCAAGGCAACTATCACAATAAATGTGTTAGCTAGGAATAGAACCCGCGCCCGCCCGCTGGTGTAGAATGGTCTGATGTTGTTACGGATCGAAAAGCGTGAAGCATTTAACGCATAGTGTGTTCTTGATATATTTTTTAACCGTAAAAAAATTATGTGTAGCTACGAGAGCGTTGCCGACCTTAAAAATAGGGGAAGGAGATGGGAAATATTGGGAAGGGGAGGGAATTTTAGGCCTCCAGCAACACTTACTCGACGAAACACACGCTACACGTCGGTTTTCTGTAGGACCGTGGTACTAATCCGGTAGAGCCGGCTCATTTGTGTCGAAACATGTCTCTCCCTAATTTAAATTTTAAAATCCTAGTTCGCCTTAAAAATGTAAAGTAATTTATATATATTTCCAATTCAATGAAGTTGCTGTATCTAGTAATAAGCAGCCAGACCTAGTCTGTAAGATATGTTACTTTTAAATTATTTATTCAAGTTACTTAAATAATAATTTCATGCGAATGTTAATTTAATATACGACTGGCCGATGAAGTTGGTTTCATTGCCAAAATGTGCCGATAAAGTTGGTTCGATTGCCTAAAAACTCTTGTGGAACCCCAAAACGAAAAACATGTTACAAAAGCAACATTGAAATTTGCACCAGTGGCGCCCCGCTGCGGTAACGGCGACGTGCGGAACTAATGACACGTTATAGTGCGCGCAATCGACCGGCTAATCTCAAGTATCATGGACCCCTAATTACAGGGTACATGTTAAAATAATAATGGCTGCTATAAATTAATGATAGCGACACACGTTGGGAAATGTAACTTCGCAAATGTAACTTGAAAAATTCGCAAAAATGTACAGACTTAAGTTTTGTAATTGGCTTAAATTGGATACAACCAATTTACGTAGTAAATCACGGAACTGCAAAGACTGTTGTCCCTGTGACCGATGAGCTGAACTTGCTTGGCGTGGAGTTGACGAGTGGCCTTAACTTCAGCAAAAACATTGAGTCCAAAGCTCAAATAGCCTCAAAGAAGTTGGGCATCCTAAATAGGGTGAAGCGGTACTTCAAACCAGGTCAGCTTCTAACTTTATACAAAGCTCAAGTCCGATCTAACATGGAGTACTGCAGTCATCTTTGGGATGGTTCAGCAAAATGTCATCTTGCTACTTTGGACTCAATTGATCGCAGAGCCAGAAAACTCATTGGCGATAAGGCGCTCGTTAATTTCAAACTGCAGAGCTTATTCCACTGCCGTAAAGAAACATGTTTGTCAGTTTTTACAGGCTCTACTTTGGTGAGTGTTCTACCGAGCTCTACGCACTTATCCCATCGTCACCCTTTCACCATAGGTTATTAAGGCGAACTGCAAAATTTTATCCGTTCGAAGTTGACGTTCCCCGTATTCGGACTAAGCGTTTTGCGTCTTCTTTCATTATGCGTACTGGTATGGAATGGAATGACCTGCCTGCGTCTGTGTTTCCGGCCACATACAACCCCGTGGCATTCAAAAAACGAGTGAATAGGCTTTTTCTGAGCAAGCTCGCTACATCTTAGAGCACGTCTCTTCCCCTAGGATAGTCTGTGCTCAAGAGTAAGCCCATCAGATATATAAAAAAAAGACACTGGGATGAAAATATAATCACTTTAAACCCTTTGTTTACTTATACGATTTTTTCATGTATGTGATTCATAATAAAAAGCTATTAAATTGGTAAGTAGAGAAAGGGCACGCATCAATATTCGATTATGGCGTGAAAAATACCGAGCTTGGCTAATGGACAGAGTTTCAAAGAGAGGACAGCTTCGTGCGTATACTCGTAGCTTTCTATAGTCTCAAGATGAATAAAAAATTCTGGATCTTTTTGGCAGGAAATTGAAGAGTTATGTCATCAGTTTTGTTTGATTGACAGACTGTCATTAATACATAAAATGTCCCCGCAATGACGCTGCTGTGTATGATGTAATTTAAACAAAAAATTAGTATACTGATTTTAGTGATTTTTAAGAATTAGTTAAAGTAAGGTCGGTAGAGTTAGGCCGTGTAGATTCAGAAGCTTGGCTCTACACGAGATCTGATATCTTTACAGGGCAAACTTTATGAGGCCATCTTGGCAACATTTTACATGAAATGTTTTTGGTAGGATCGAATTGTTCATTTACCTATGATATGTAATTTCTGGGTTGTTTTCCTTTTGTTCCCTGTGGTTTTTGCACAATTTTAGAACACGGGCCATTTTATTTTTTATAAATTCGAAGATTATATATATGATTAAAACTCATGGACATGTTGATCTCCACGCCTGCACTACTTTTGTTTTTCTGTTATCATTTATTTAGATTTATATTATACTTAAGTGCTGAATAATACTTTTGTAGATAATTATATTTGTGAATATAATTTGTTTTGTATATTTATTTTGATAATAAATGATATGATTCTGTACAAACCAAAAATATTTTTTAAAGATTAACTACTGAGTTTCTTGCTGGATTCTTCTCAGTAGAAAACTACCGTCCGAACCAGTGGTAGCTTCATTTGACATTCATAAGTGTTTTGTAAGAACCTCAACTGTACCTGACCTCAATTAATAAAATGCAACCGAATAAGAACTCTATATTCAGTACATGACACTCCACAGCTCACCCTAGGCCTTCTAAGTGATGTAAAATGGCAAAAATTGCCAGCCAAATCACTGGCGTTTTTAATAATTGTTTTATGTCCTAACAAATGAGTTTGAAATTGGATCTGGCTCGGAGCGCTTACAAAAATGGATGCTTAATAATATTAGGGGGAGAGGGACAGAGCGAGTGTGCGGGACAAGGACAGAACTCTGTTAGAGTTGTCTTTGTGAGTTTACTAGATTTTTATTGGGAGTTGTTAGTTGGAAATGAAATGAAATGAAAAGTGTTTATTCAGTTTAGGTCCTTACAGAACACTTATGAATGTCAAATGAAGCTACCACTGGTTCGGAAACTATTCATTACTAGCTGTTCCCCGCGGCGTTACACGCGGTGTAAGATATATTCCAGAGTAAAACGTAGCTTATGTGCTGATCCATTTTGTCTTTGAAACTTTTTTGAATCAAATCATCAGATCATCAGAGCAGCTCGTTAAAAGTTCCCACTAAGGGTCACGAGGCTACCCGTAAAAAGTGTAAAGGCCTTAGTCGTCCACGCGGGCCCAGTGCGGATTAGCCAACTTCTGCACAACTTTTCAATATCTGCGCAAGTTTCTCACAGTTTTACCTTCACTGTAAGAGCATCGGATAACGTTATAACTTGGAAAATTCGAAAAGACAATGGTACTTGGCGGGATTTGAACCAGCGCCCACCAAATCGGAAGGCAACAGTCCACACCAATGAGCCACCGACGCTCATCATTGTATCAAATATTTAGCTATAATTTATACGTGATTTTCTATGTATAATATGTATGTATTTACAAAAACAAATTATATAAGTATATTTATCCATCGGATAACGTACATATATTTTCGAAAATTCGAAAACACATTGGTACGTGTCGGGATTTGAACCGCAGCCCTCCCGGTAGGAAGGCGACAGTCCACACCATTGAGCCAACGCTCCGACGCTCTTACGGTGAAGGAAAACATCGTGAGGAAACCTTCATGCACGCCTGCGAAGAGATTCGAAGGTTGTGTGTGAAGTCGTCCAATCCGCACTGGGCCCGCGTGGACGACTAAGTCCTTATCACCCTATACGGGTAGGCTCGTGCCCCTCGGTGGGGACGTTTAATGAGCTGATGATGATGATGATATTTATCCGTTGTTTAGTACCCATAATACAGGCTTCACGCTTAACTTGGGGCTAGATGGCGCTGTGTGAATGTCAGTGGATATTTATTTATTAAATTTAGGCTCGTGCCCCTCGGTGGGGACGTTTAATGAGCTGATGATGATTTATTTATTTATGTTACTGCGTATGCCTTAATTTCTCATGTTAACAACATGGCTCTTTGTATTATCTTATAAAGCTTTGTGATGATGATTATTGTATTTTTTTATTCACTATTTATTCAAATTCCTTTTCATCAGCTTCGTGATTCCTGAATATAGAACCAGAATATGAGATTTTCCCGAAATATATTCTGGAAATTTGTTATAGGGTTTTTGTTCATGAAACAAATGCGTCATCATTTTCGTTGCGTCATCATTAAACCAAAACATCATAATTCTCTTGCCCTAATCCCATTATATGGGGTCGTCAAACTAAGTCTTCTTCTTCGATACGTCTCTTACATCCAAACAAAACCTGCTTTATACTCAAATCCATTTTTACACAATCTATATTATTTATGCAGCCATCCACACCTTTATGAAATCGAAACAATTATATCAATTAATCAAATAAATCTTTTGTTTTATAATTTTAATTTGTATGGTCAGGCGTATCAGTTACCATCAGGTGAGCGTCCTGACCGTCCTTTACATTGAGTAACAAAAAATACGTGAGCGGAAATAAATATAACACTTATTTCTTCAAACTTATAATTTAAGTATTCTTAAAACAAATGAAGTGTTAGCATGACTCAATTAATGTAGGAGCGAGAGGCAAAATAATTGTGTTTATAATGAAGGAGCGTCTCTCTCTGATTATGAAAGCGGAGACTAATTTGTAGACAATCAAAGTAGAAAGCGTTTAGGGCGAGTTTTGTTCAGGTAGTTTTCAATCGGTCATAATAATATTTATTCTTTAAATAAAAGTAATGTAAAGGAACCGAAAGAGTAATCGATTTTGCATTATGTTAGAGTAGAGGTAGAGGTAGTGTCAAAAGTAGAAAGAGGTATGTTAGGATGGTATGGACTCTTGGAGCGCATGAGTGAAAGGAGAATAGCAAAGCAGGTTCATTGTGCGAATGTGGAAGGATATACGAGCCGGGGACGACCCAGAAGAACTTACCTTGACCAAATTGGTCAAGTCCTTAAGAAGGCTGGGGTCCCAAGTAAAAGGAATAAAAGCGCTTGTATGAAAAGATTTATGGATGTGGAAGCTAGGGAAGTAAGTCAGGACCGCGCAAAGTGGCGTTCCATCATCTCTACCTATCACTCTGGGACCAAGGCATGAGCTTTATTTTTTTTTTATTAAAAAGGAATAAAATGGTCCAAATTAAAGTAAATACAAACCAACACATAACCAAAGAGGACGATACCAGTCGGTGTCACGGCAATATAAAATAATAAAAACCCTATTAAGCCGGAACAATAATCCGGCGCGTCCAGCAGAGTGGGGTGGGGGGGGATAATTACTGGCGCCTTGTGTTGCCTGATGGGAATCTCATTAAAATATACCTCTTAAGATTGTCCCGGGGTTCTGAACACAATTATTTTAGGAGATTTCACTTGTTTCATAGCTTATCATGGATTTAATGAGCTATGAATTATTTTTTAATATATATTTTTTTGTTTCTTATTTTATGTTGACTACCCATTATGGTGTAATGGTTGAGAAGTCTGCTATTACACCCAGGGTTTCGGGTTCGATTCTCGGGCAGTACAGATATTTGTATGCATGAACAGGTCTGTTTGCATCGGTTTGGGTGTTTCTATGTATAATATGCATGTGTTTACAAAACAAGTGTAAAGTATGTGTATTACCTTTTTTAATGACAGTGGCTTGACTTTTGCCAACGAATCAGTGCATGATCCTCATCATTACAGCCTAAACGTTCACTGTTGAACGAAGGCCTACCCTAATGATTTCCACACGGGTTGATCCCTAAAAGTTCACATCCATCTGCTACCCGCCACCTTAACCAGGTTATCCATCCATCTGATTGGAGTCAGCCTTCTTCATATTTATTAAATTCCAAATATATATTTTTTTATTGTTGTGTGATATTTATCAAAATTGTATTAAAAAGTATTACAAACCGCTGCTAGGATTAGCGATAAATAATAGGCTTAGATTAGAGCTCCGATTTTTCTCTCCTAAAAAAAATATTACCTGAACCAACAAAGGGTTGCACTTGAAATGGCAAATGGTTGCAAACTGTGTTATTTGTATCCTTTTCATAGATTAACACCTCCATTATAATTGCCAAAGGATTGTTACTCACTCATTCATAATTCTTTCAATGTATGAATGAATGACAAAACTACACAAGCTTGTATATTGCGATCTTATATTGGATAAATATTTGTAATTTTTCTTACAAGCGGTATTTTACTGAGAACACTAACTGAAAAATTAATTAAACTAAAACTTTAACAAACTTACAATATAAAAACACTATAACACTAACATCAAACTAAAAACCTTAAAAAATAAAATATTAATGAAATAATTAAAAGAACTCCCTGTAGGTAAAATTCAGAAGATACTGGCAGTGTTACCCTTTGAATTGCTAAACTAATTCTTTGATCGAGGTAGCTGCCAGAGCTGTAGCTGCTGCTTGCTTTTTACAAGAATGTTAATCCTTATGAATGATTGATGGTGTTTGGTTAATGATCGCGCAAGTCAAGAATCCACTGGCAACACCACTGAAGCGCTTTTTTTTCAAGCATCAAAATTCATATTTTAGTTTAGTATTTTAATTGTTTCTTATTGTATTTTTGTATATTTTTTGACGTTCATAAGTGCTTTTCGTAAGCCTAATTTGAAGTAAATGGATTTTGACTTTGACTTTGACAGCGTGGTAGTAATTCAATGATACAATCCCTGTCGCTATCGTGGCGGACAAAGCGCGTTAAGCATCTGAGAAGACAGGCAATACTTCAGGATTCCGCCCTCGCCGGCGGGGGCCTTCGACGCGAATCCCTGTAGGTTAGACCAGTCCTTCTTCACGCTACCGGCCGTGCCCGGTCGCTTTTCTACCCAAAAATATACGCCCTGATCCGGCGTTCGCGTTCCACTGTGGGACACCCTTAGGCTCGTCGAATACATTTTTGGACTGAAAGCCTTCCGCACTCGCATATGGTCTGGTGAAGCTGTGAAAGATGCAACAAGAAGTCATTATGAAAAGAATAAAGGTTGATGTTCTTCGGATGGGGGACCAAAATTCAAATTATATTACATTGTTTAATGTTAAATTTTAATATAGTACTATCATAAATAGAATCATTTATAGATATACTTAATGAAAATGATTTTGAAAAAGTACTAGGCGACCATACCTTAACAAGAGGTTGGAGGAGGAGGATATACATCAAGACGCAAATAAAAAACAAGCTGATTGTATAGACTGGCGATTTATTATTGCAACTGTTCTTTGAGGGCCGAGAGGAAACTAAAATTTGGTTAAGGGCCAAGTTAAAAATTTACTCAATCCCCGGATATCATAGGTTCTATTATATTTTTGAAAAAATAATGGGTTCTTCCTTATAATAAAATACACGTGCGAAGCCGGCGCAGACCACTAGTCTTGTAATAACTATATTTCAAGGCTGTTAAGTACTTAACTTTGAGACAACATTGTGAATCAACTTAATATGGCAGATACAATATATCACTATTTTTAAGTACAAGGCCACTTATCGAATAATGATTATGTGAGTAGTGTTGTACTGGTCCCGGCTAGTGTTGTATTTATGGAATTATTGAGCATTATCTAGAAGCGTGACGAAGGCCTAGGATATTATAATAAAATAGATAAGGATCATCTAGGCCATTAGGCGGGATATACAGGATGTGGACTTTATATTTTTTATTATATTAATGTATTTATTTTTGAACCTTTTTGTTTTAGTGAGAAAACGAGCAAACGACTTCCTTGATTACTCAGAGTAAATATAACTAGGTATTATTAATACTCTGAGCTTGATTATAAATGACAACACTACCCATGTGCTTTTGAATTGAATCTTGTTGATGGCAATGATGATTTATCAATTTTAGGCACCATATAAAAATAATCATCTGTAAAAAAGATTTATCGCTAAGTACAACACAAATATTTTAAGTATAACATAATGAACTTAAACTTAAGCTAATGGAATGAATCTTTGCATAAACTAGGCTCGGTAGTAAAGCACTAGTTTTCATATTGGACCTTACAGTCGGTCAGCCGGTAGGAAACAAGAAAGGACAATTGAACAAATTTGTTACAAAGAAATTTAAGTGAAGTTGGTCATGATGAAAAGGAGTGTAAAAAGATACCAATAACGTTTAAAGCGAACATTTTTAAATATGTAATACATCATGGTCGGGATTGGCCCACGCGCTGTATTTATTCACGGCAATATATAAAAATTCAATTTTTATTATTTTGCCGTGATTAAATTCAAACACATCCTGTATATTAGCAATAAATCCATACGCATCACAAGTTAGTATCCCGAATAAGTTAGTTGTTACTACCATAATTTGAACCACTCAACCAGACTGAGTGCCTTGTTTAATTCAATTTGATGTGATTATTGTTATAGCTTCGATGACCATTTCATTTTGTGGTCAGAAACCTTAGTTTGGGGTCCCGAGCGAAAGATGAAAAAAATCTTAGGTAAGTGAATCTCAATCATTTGAATTTTAGAAATCACAGGTTTGTCAGGCCTTGCTCACTTCCCGAAGAGATAGCATAAACAGTGAAATAATATTTAACGGTGACATGACTACTATTATATTAAGTTATAAAATTGATTATATTGTATATTTTTTTTGTTTCTTTCTTACATTGTGATAATTAATAGGATTGTTAAGCAGTTCTTTCTTTCAGAAAGACCTCAGTGTAGCTAGAAAAATTATAAAGTTAAGGAAACCTTTTATATCGGATAACGTGCAATAGATTGCTATTGCACGTTATCCGTTGCTCTATATAAATTTAGAAGTCTTTGACTTCGAACAGTGGTACCATACTAAAATATTTTATATTAGCGCGTAACCTGGATCCGCCCTTGTTCGGGTGACGGTCATAGTGCGGCATTGATGGAGAACAATAACTGTCTATCAGTTGTTGGTCTTCATCAATTGCACTCTGTCATAGTCAGGCGTATCACTTACCATCAGGTGAGCGTCCTGACCGTCCTGTGTACTTTTAACATAAAAATTATGTGATTAGTCTAACCTAACCTACCTAACCAAACCAAACTAGGAAATATCACACAGAGTGATTCCGAAACTACGTAGTATTCTTAAGCAGTATTTGGACTTAAATATCACTGTAATAGAAACGTTTCAATATTAACATAAGGCATACAGCTATCATTATAGTAAGAAAAAATTAAGAGCTTATTGCCAAATAAAATTAGAAAAAACAGCGCCAAGTAGCTGATAATTATCTAAAACGTAAATTAGGTCAATTTTCAATTCAATGGCAAAAAACGTTTACAAATATATCGATGGCCCAGAAAGCACTCTAAATACCATAGGGTCTTTTAACTTACAAAAAAAGTTCAAAAATTAACATTTCTAATAAGGTAGTATTATATTGCGACCATTTTTACATGACCCTGTACGAGTAAGTAGCCACGCATGATTTTAAATATCATCGTAGGACGACGGAATACGGATTCATGGATTTTTTTATAATTGTTATGAATTACTTGCGTTTCTAAACATGAGGCATTTAAATATTTTTATTTCTTAAGGATCTAAAAAAATTGTTTTAAAGTATTTTTTCTTAAAATTTTATTAATACTTAAGAAAACAAGAAAAAAAATGATTTCCTTTAAATAACAAGTAAGCAATATAAAAATCAATATAATTAATAGAACAAGGTAAACTACTTTGAGTTTGCCAACTTATATCTAGGCATGGGGCTAAAAACAATGAAAATGACTATAAATTGTTGGATCACATAACTAACAATACAAACAGAAGGTTATTCAAGGCTCAGCATTCGCAAGAGCAACGCGAAAGTAAAACGCTTATAAAATGTATGACCCAAAGTCAGAGGTCAAGCAAAAATGGTCGTCCAATCTATCAAAGCTGGTTGGGTGTGGGCAGGTACTAATTTGTCCATTTATAATGATCCACGTGATGGATTGGATGACATAGCAAATATTTTGTATAAGATTATCATGTAAGCGAAAGTGGTTGTTGCGAAGATTTCCATTTGGAATTGACTATAGACAAGTTAATTTGTGTTATTTCGACAAAACTGGGATAAAAAAATATTATTTGATTCATAAAAAATCTAAAAATCCATCTAACTTCGTAAATGGGCCTGCTGCCACATTTAATTATTAATCCGGGGACTATCCATATATTTATATATCGGTAACTTTACTTTTTTTATGATATAAGATGTGAACATCCAGGACGCTCATGGTAAGTGATACGGCTGACCATGGCAGAGCGGCATTGAAGGAGACCAACAACTGATAGACAGTTATTATTCTCCGTCAATGCCGCACTGCGCCCGTCACCCGAGACAACTGATGTTAGGTCTCCTAATATACCTGGTAATTTCACTAGCTTCAGTGCCCTCATCCCGAAACACAAAAGTGAATAGCTCTCTATATGACGGGACGATATCTGGCACTGCGGTGGTACATAGGCGACTCAATATCGAGTCTACCACCAAATTACATTGCGTATAAAACCATTTCTGATTCTATCTCTAAGAGAGACCCCGAGTATACTCATAGCTCGCTCCATTGCCCATTGAGGGACTTTGAACATGTGAGCCAATCCCGCCGTCAGTGTTCATGTCTCAGCTGCGTATGTTAGCACGGGTAGACGCATTGCTCAAAGACAAAAGTCTTTAAGTATTGCGAAATATTTACTAAAGTAATTTGTCGAATGCCGCCCAGCTCAACTGTATCTTTACTTTATCTCAAAGTTATGCCAGCCATGTTGGATAGTTTGGCTTAAGTAAATGTATTCTTGCACTCGAGAAGGACGCCATCGACGCATACAGGTTCTAGCAAGAAATAAAGATATTCATCTTTTTATTGCTAACATTTTTTAAACCACAAATGACATGATGATAGCGGTGTTTTGAAGCTAAGAGTATATTTAGTTACTATTTTATTGTCAAAATAACCTCAATCATACCCACTTAGATGTTGATGTTTATCTTTTGTGGAGTATTTTTTTGCAAAAACGGCACGAGCTACACTATTATTGGAATAAAAGAATGACCGACATTTTATTTGAGATCGTTGTCTCGTTTGAGCATGTTCGGTATTTTCCACCATCCGCAATAAAATACCAAACCTTATTTTTATAAAAGCGCACCTTATTTTATATGTCGTTTCATTGATCACTTTTGTTTATTTGCAATATTGTATTTTCAAATACACTGAAACCAATAAATATTAGGTCAATTAATGATAGTGAGCAATGACGTCACATATCAATAATCTCATATAAAATATATGGAAACGTTCCTTTTTGACAGTTCATAAAAGTGCGTCAACGATAAGTGGTGTCAAATACCCAATTGGCAAATTATCGATCAAATTTGTCATTCCCTAATACAAACCTATCACATGTAACATGAACATGATGATGTATAAACATGACGACCCATTTGTGTGTTGCGGTTGAGAGGTTCGGCCGCACCACAGATTTCCCAATACAGGGAGATGGGCAAGCCGCGTTAAAAAGTGCGACAAATGTATGCTCAACGAGCATACACTGGCTATAGTTTACGCTCCGTGAGACGAATGAAGACGCAAATTTTAAAAGAAATTACCGTTTTTTTTTCCATAAATGCCATTCTATGCAATTGTAACATGCCATCATCGCAGTGAATCAGTAAATTTTACAAGAAATATAATATCTTTCACAGGTAAGAATTGAAAAGTAATTGCGACACTGGGACTGCCTATAAACTGCGGCTTTGTCCAGTCTAATTGTTATTCGGATGTCTGTGGCCGCACACTAAGGGGTTCCGGGTTCGATCCCGGGCAGTACAAACATTTGTGTGCATGAACATGTCTGTTTGTAATGGTCTGGGTGTTTTCTATGTATAATATGTATGTATTTACAAAAAAAAATGTATACATTATATTTATCGTTGTTTAGTACCCATCAATACAGGCTTTACGCTTACACTTGGGCTAGATGACGCTCGTGTGAATGTCAGTAGATATTTATTATATCAATTATACATACCTTAGCAAGTAAATAACTGTAGTTAAAAAGCCATGACATGTGTTTGAGTAAGTATTCGTGTGTGAATACCTACTTACAAGTATTGCACAGAACTTTGATCGTTCTTGGACGTCGTATTTCACAGTACTCGTACTATAAGTTATATAAGTAGTGGTCTCGTGTAAGTTACTGTAAATATCTTTTTTGAGTATAAATTTATTTTAACCTTATTTATCGGATCGGAGCGTCGGTGGCTCAATGGTGTGGACTGTCGCCTTCCTACCGGGAGGGCTGAGGTTGCAAATCCCGACACGTACCAATGTATTTTCGATTTCGAAAGTATATGTACGTTCTCCGACGCTCTTACGGTGAGGAAAAAACATCGTGAGGAAACCTTCATGCACGCCCTGCGAAGAGATTCAAAGGTTTGTGTGGTGAAGTCGTCCAACCCGCACTGGGCCCGCGTGGACGACTAAGGCCTAATCACCCTATACGGGTAGGCTCGTGCCCCTCGGTGGGGACGTTTAATGAGCTGATGATGATGATGATGATGACCTTATTTATTAAATGGTTGACATTTAATACTTAAACGTTTTCGGTGAATTTATGTTGAAGCATATGACTTGAATAGTCATATCTCAGTCTACAACCCAGCACTGCTGCTCAGATAGACTACTGAAAATGAAAAGTGTTTATTCAGTCTAAGTCCTTCCAGAACACTTATGAATGCCAAATGAAGCTACCACTGGTTTGGGGTAGTTTTCTAGACCATGGCAGTTAAATTCATACCTAGAATTCTGTTGATCTATATTCATTATATGATATAGGCATATGTGGTTATAGCCCAATCTCACAACAAGACATTCAGTGGGTCTGTAGTCTATTGTAGTCTCAAAAATGCATCATCATCAGCTCTTTAAACGCCTACGAGTAAGCCCGAGCCCAGGCCTAGCCTAGTAAAGGGTGAATAGCCTAGTCATCCATGCAAGCCCAGGGCGTTGGTTGACTTCACGCACACCCTTTGAATTTCTTCGCAGGCGTCGCAATTCTCCTTGTACTGTTTTTCATCACTGTAAGATCGTCGGATAAACGTACATATCTTTTCGAAAATTCAAAATCCAAATTTCCTACCACCACTAGCCTGGTGGTGGTAGGAAATTTGGTTTGGTTTCCTATAACCACCCTACAGATCAGAAGGCAACAGCTCACATCAATGAGCCACCGACGTTATTAGAAATGCAGTGCTTTTATTATTTACAATGATATTCTGTATGCATAAAGGTAGATACGCCACCCGTGCCTCAAAAACGAACCGCCGAAGAGAGTACAGTTTGTACTCTTTGGTTTAGGTAAATGTACGCTCATTGAAATATGTGTATGAGTACTGTCGCTGCATTCGGAACACATTTTTTTCTTCAATCTATACTTTTTTACATCATTGTTATTGACACTTGTTATTAACCTAATACCTAAGTAAGTGGACGATACATTTTATGTTACAAATGCAGTATCAATAAATCCAAACCGCCCATAGATATATTTAAAGGGGTCCATTTGCAAGCGACGTCTCGTACACAAACGCTCAATTAAGAGCAACAAGATTGTCCGAAGCGCGGCTCATCTCGGTGCAATCCAGTTACTGTTTGGAACACTGTCCACTCCTCGGGTGCACAGTGTACCCTATGAACAGAGGTGCCGTATGTACATAATAAATAGGGCGTGTAATATCAAAAGTGTAAAATGTCAAAACTCAAGGCCGAAGTATATATTATTATACCCTTAGAATATAAACAAGCAAAAAATTATACGAATTTAATACAAAATTAAAGCAATTTTAATAAATGCATGCTTTTATAACTGGAGGAGTATTTCAGCAACAAAAGACTAAACTTTGTATAGTGCCCATTATAGCTTTTTGGAATAATTATTATATTATAAATAAATGAATATTATAAAATTGGTAAGATATCTACCAACTTAAAAATGAATTTCGTTTCTCAATATAAAATATTTATATAAACACTTATACTACTAGTGTCGATTTAATATAATTATATTTAATGTTAAACGTATACGGCGCTCTGAAACTGTAGGCTTAGTTTTAATCTAACAAATGTTGCAATGCCTGACAGGGGTCATGTTGAGAAACCGTACAATCTATAAGCATTGTTAACCAACATGCGCAATAAATGATATGAATATGAATATGAATATGAATATTACGAATAAAGCTCGTTATGTCTAAAGCGTGAAATGTCAAGACTCAATAGGAAAGACTAGCTGTGCTCCGCGGTTGCACCGGCGTAAACGATATTCTCGCAGTGAAACACAGCCTAAAATTCTGTCACGTTAAAGCGTGTAGTTCATACGATGCGCGGCAGCCGCGCGGAAAAACATTATTTTTTTAAATGCAAAGTTTTTTAAAATAATAGTAGTCGAAGAGTTTCTTTATTACATCAGCTACCTGCCATAAAAGTCCCGTCCAAATCTGCACACAAAACTGTGTACTGCACGCGGTCGAATCTAGAGCTTGAGTAGATTCCTTACCTGCCTGCCAAACTCTATTCAAATCTCCAGATGAACCGCTTTCATTTTTGATTGTTTTGATTAAAGGTAACATTTAAGTACGTCGTCAGTGTTATGAATATTTGATGATAAATTGTCAAAGTTCAAAAAATGGCGGATTACATGTTTTTTCACAAACCTCTCAGTCCCATATTGTCAAATGAAAGGGCTTGACCACAGATTTCCCAATACAGGAGATGGGGCGAGCCGCATTTTTAAGTGCGACAAATGTAAGCTCAACGAGCAATACACTGGCTGCAAGTTTACGCTCTGTGAGACGGGTCAAGACGCACGAATATTATAAGAAATACCGTTTTTTTTCCAAAATGCATCCTGTGCATTTGTAACATCCATCATCGCAATAAATCAGTAAATTTACCAAGAAATATAATAACTTTTCTCAGGTAAGAACCGAAAAGAAATTGCGACACTGGGACTGCCTATAAACTTGGCGGCTTGTCTAACAAAATACTATGTATACAAACTTTAAATACAAACTTTAAATCCAAGATGGCCGCCACCGCAAATTAGCAAATTTCAGCAATTCAAGACAAGGTATTTTATTCTTTGGTGGTTTGGGGGTTTTAATTTTAAATTTATCCGCTCGAACGTAGCACGCGCGTAGACCATAGATTTATGTATTGTGTTGTGAGTGCTACGTACGACCGCTTAATGTATTTAATAACGTAACAGGATTTTTTATATTATTCCGTGTATACTCTGTCCCTATATTACTCTGTGCACGGCCACGTTATCACAAGACCTAGAACAAGTAACTAACTGACCGCCGCATCGCTCCCTGAACTGCCACCTGAAGACTTGGGAATCATGTCGCGTACAAACTATGAATACGTATGTATTATGTAGTGTCTAGAATCCATACTCAAATTAAATGAAAATAAATAAATAAAGCTCAAGCCTTGGTCCCAGAGGGATAGGCAGAGATAATGGAACGCCACTTTGCGCGTATTTCCCTAGCTTCCTTGACATCCATAGCCTATTTAAGGACTTGACCAACTTGGTCAAGATAAGTCCTTCTGGGTCGTCCTCGTCTCGTGTATCCTCCCACATTCGCACAATGAACCTGCTTTTCTATTCTCCTTTCACTTTTGCACTCCAAGTGTCCATACCATCCTAACATCGTATTAAAAATGAAAAAGTGTGTCTGTTTATAGGCTAGGCGCCCTTAGGCTGGTTGAGTAAATGTTTAAGGCTGAGAGCCATCTGCGGACAACAGCAGTACTCAATTCGGAAAAAAAATCTTTGTCATTCTTTCACGGCAAAACGAAGCAACGATTTGACGTGGTTTTAAGGTGAATATAATTTACAGGATGGAGAGTGACATTGGCTACTTTTTGCCTCACTCTAACCTACCTAGGTCGCAAAACCGATGGCCGTTGGAGCAAACGAGTTCTGGAGTAGTGACCGCGACTTGGCAAGCGTAACTTAGGACGCCCGGACTGAAGGACCGACGACTTGCGAATGGTCGCTGGTGGAGGCTAGATGAGAAAAGCTGGGATATCCGCAAAATGGGTGAGACTTATGACCAGCACTGGACTGTGATAAGTTGAACAGAGAGATCAACCTACCCGTCCTCTAAAATAGTAGGTCGAGGTTTTCTGGAGCATTCGGACATTTTCAAAGCATAAAGCTAAACTATTGAATGCGCACTACTTGTCACTTCTGTTAAGGCGATTGGGACTAATCTCCTTAAAAGAGTTCCGCAGTTTTCAAAGTAGGAAGCACAGACATCCGAATATACAATTAGACTGGACAAGCCGCCAAGTTTATAGGCAGTCCCAGTGTCGCAATTTCTTTTCAGTTCTTAGCTGTGAAAAGTTATTATATTTCTTGGAAATTTACTGATTCATTGCGATGATGGCATGTTACAATTGCCCAGGATGGCATTTTGGGAAAAAACGGTAATTTCTTCTAATATTCGTGCGTCTTGACTCGTCTCACAGAGCGTAAACTGGCAGCCAGTGTATGCTCGTTGAGCTTACATTTGTCGCACTTAAAAACGCGGCTTGCCCCATCTCCTGTATTGGGAAATCTGTGGTAGGAAGCTAAAAATCGGTACACATTATTTGTTACTAACAAGAAAACCTGTATGAAAAATTGCCAGTCTCTCCTCACCGTGCCGAGGAAATATTTCGCAACATGAACGGTATATGAACTAAATATAAATGTGTGCGTGTGTGCAGTGGCGTGGACAGAAATTATGAGTATGCAAAGTTAGTGACACTAGTTGCAAAAACCAAAATAATTTACATTTTTGTCGAATTGAGTGCTGTTGATGACAGCAGATCGCCTATGGTTTAAAATCTGTAGAGGAAAATGGGCGAATAAGTGGGAATCATTTAATATGTTGTCGATTTTCCGCGAGCTATGCTTGAAGTCTCTCTTAGGGATAAGATTAGAAATGATTTAATTCGTAAGAGAACTAAAGTCACCGACATAGCCCGCCGGATCAGCAAGTTGAAGTGGCAGTGGGTCACGTATGTCGCAGAACCGATGGCCGTTGGAGCAGACGAGTTCTGGAGTGGAGACCGCGTCTTGGCAAGCGTAGCGTAGGACGCCCTCCGGCCCGATGGACCGACGACTTGCGGAAGATCGCTGGTGGAAGCTGGATGAGAAAGGCGAAGGACCGGGATATCTGGCGCAAAATGGGGGAGACCTATCTCCAGCAGTGGACTGCAATAGGTTGAAGAGAGAGAGAGAGAGAGATTTTCCGGGTTGTCTGGACGCACTGGACTGCTTATTTGATATGGAGTGCAAGCTCCTGGAGGTTTTATGGCTACTGCTAAAATGAACATAGCTTATAGCTCGGTTATAGCTACGTTTATCGGCTTTCATCTGAAATAAAAATATTTTTGCATCTTAAAAGGGCGTCCTAGATAAGGCTTCGAATTTCGACTTAGAACGTTGTGGTTAGCTAGGTATCCTAGTACTAAATTATTAGTATTTATCAAGGCCCATCTCATTACAAGCGCTCATAAAATCAACAAGTCGCTTCCAGCACCCCATACCCCTTTTTCCAATTTAATAACTTTAACTCTAAACTCACAATATTTGTTCATCAAAGTGAGATTGGTGGGTAATTAACTGTTGCGTTGGTGGCGTAAATGGTGATTAGCGTGGATTTGTGTTCGCTAGATAAAGGATGACGAGATCAAAGAGTGCCAAAGACAGCTGGTGTAGGGTGACTATGATTCATGTTTTTTTTTATGTTATAAGTGTACAGGACGGTCAGGGCGTCACCTGATGGTAAGTGATACGCCTAACCATGACTGAATGGCATTGAAGGAGACCAACAACTGAATGCCGGTTATTATTCTTCATCAATGCCGTACTGCGCCCGACACCCGTGACGACACATGTTAGGTCTCTTATACCCGGTAATTTCACTAGCTACAGTGCCCTCATACCGAAACACAAAAGTGCATAACTTTCCTGATTCACGGGAAAATATCTGGCACTGCGGTGGTACCTACCTAGACGACTTAGAATCGAGTCTATCACCTAGTAAATACTGAGGGATTTATAATTCATTACTACTGCTTAAGTCGTTAAATAAAAATGTCGAGCGAGATTATGTGCATTAGGACAACTGCTATTAGAGAAAAGTGTGGTCAAAAAGAAAGATGTAATGACATAGTTAGAAAGCAGTAATTTAAGATGGTATGGGCATTAGAAGCGCATGAGTGTAAGGAGAATGGCAAAGCAGGTTCATTGTACGAATATTGTACGAATAAGATAGGTACGTACGGTAATAATGGATGTGGAGGTAGTCAGAGAAGTATATCAGGAATGTGCAAAATAACGCTCCTTTTGGACAAAGGCGTGACGATTTTGATTCGTCATTATCATCGCCTATAACGATCCACACTGCAGGGCACAGATCTCATACAACTTAGCTATGGAGAGATTAGGACGTCTTCGGCGGGCCCAATGCAGATTGGTGGGCGTTAACGACTACCATCCCAAGATTCTAACCGGGACCGATGGTTTAACGTGCCCTCTGAAGCAAGAAATTAGGTTTTGATTATCTATTTTAAAAAAATGCAAAAAAACAAGTAAGTCTACCGCATTATCAAATTTATTCCTGTCTCACAAACTCACAATTCGTGGTCACCATAATACCGCCCGCGGCGTCCAACATTTAATGGTTAACCGGCAATCTACGTTATTAATTAACTCAAAGGTTTGTCTCCCTTATACTGTTCGGCGATGGTCCACTGTTGGGACCAAATTTAGGGTTGCCAACACTATTTGTTGTAGGTTATTTTTTCAATGTTTAGTTTCCAACATCGCATAATAGATACTAAGCTAAATTATCCGACGCTCTTAAGGTGAAGGAAAACATCGTAAGGAAACCTTCATGCACGCCTGCGAAGAGATTCGAAGGTTGTGTGTGAAGTCGTCCAATCCGCACTGGGCCCGCATGGACGACTAAGGCCTAATCACCCTATATGGGTAGGCTCGTGCCCCTCGGTGGGGACGTTTAATGAGCTGATGATAAATTAAGACCGAATTTTCGTTGCCCTACCAATATGTCTCCTAGTATTATGAAAGCATTGATACGAATAAATAATCATATTTTAGAGACCGTGTGGTGACGGGAGATTAGAAAACAACAGTAACCAACCCCTGGTATATAGGTAACTAGCCTTCCCTAAGCCTATTATTCACTTTTGCCTTGAGAACCTCTTAATTGTACGTATCGTAATCCACAGACTCAAGAAGGCCACTGCCATGTAATTTGGACTATGAAGGAGGAACTTTAAACGAATTCTATCTATATATATCTGCCGTATTTAAATAAATTTGTGGCAACCCTACCTCTGATGACACATTGACGATGTTATATGAATGATACACTGTTCTGTGCGTGTGACAGATTGGTCCAAGGGCATGTTAAATGCAATATAGGTTTGGATAGTGCAAGGGTTTATTAATTTTGTAAAATAATATAAGTACTTTCTACATATCTTTATAAATACTTGGCGCAATAGTGTGCAATAGTGTATTTCTTTCTACCCTAGTGGTAGAAATTCCTTAACGCGACATCAGATACAATTATCAGAAATGATATCTGTCACAGTCAGACGTATCACTTACCATCAGGTGAACGCCACGATCGACCTGTTCACTGCGTGACAAAAAAAGACGAGTTCTGGAGTGGACACCGCGTCTTGGCAAGCGTAGCGTAGGACGTCCGCTGAATCGACGACTCGTGGAAGATCTTGTGGAGGCTGGATAAGATATCTGGGGTAGAATGCAATAAGTTGATGAAAGACTTAAAAAAAACCACTAACGTTCACACAGCGCCATCCAGCCCTAAACTAAGCATAAGCCTGTAATATGGATACTAAACAACGGATAAACATAGTTACATACTTTTATTTTTATAAATACATACATATGATACATATAAAACACCCAGACCATTACAAACAGATACGTTCATGCACACAAATGTTTGTACTGCTTGTAGATTGAACCCGGAATCCTTGGTCCAAAAACAGTCGACTACTCAACCATTACACCAGATGGGTCGTCCGACCAAATCGGCGACACATAGTTCCAACATCCAAATCAACAATCGACAACACAACGTTTACGAGTAATTACCAAAACTAACGTTTCACCCCGTTTCTATTTCCCCACAACTGTCCAGTATTCACCCCGGTCCACCCTTACGGAACTGGCAACCGCACGGGGTGAGGAGGGGGGAGTGGGTCGAAACCAATCAATGTTGGTTAATTGGCGCTTTAATGCTGCCTCATTCAACAATTACAGAGGTCGCTGTCAACTCGCAGGTGGGTAGTGATGGTTGGTGTCGATCAGTGTTTTCGAACTATCGATAATTGGATTATTGATAGTTGACATCCATCATCAGCTCATTAAACGTCCCCACCGAGGGGCACGAGCCTACCCGTATAGGGTGATTAGGCCTTAGTCGCCCACGCGGGCCGAGTGCGGATTGGACGACTTCACACACAACCTTTGAATCTCTTCGCAGGCGTGCGAAGGTTTCCTCACGATGTTTTCCTTCACCGTAAGAGCGGCGGATAACGTACATATATTTTCGAAAATTCGAAAACACATTGGTGCGTGTCGGGATTTGAACCTCAGTCCTCCCGGTAGGAAGGCGACAGTCCACACCATCTATTCTATCGATAGTATCGAAGCTCAATATAGCCATTACTATCGATAGTATCGGCTTTGTAAATTTCACCAAATATCGATATGCTGATCGAAAATATTGCTTTTGCCTAACTATCGATAGTCGACTATCAAGCGGTAGCAATGGTGTCGATGTCGATAGTTGTTCTTCAATAACGAAGTTATTACTACGGTGAAGGAAAACATCGTGAGGAAACCTGCGCACGCCTGCCAAGAGATTCAAAGGTTGTGCGTGAAGCCGTCCAACTCGCACTGGGCCCGCGTGGACGACTAAGACCTAATCACCCTATACGGGTAGACTCGTGCCCCTCGGTGGGGACGTTTAATGAGCTGATGATAATGAAAGGAAGTTATTGACGACTCAAGTTAATTTCAACCCAGTTGAGTCTTAAAAAAATAATGAAAATCCATACATAAAGACTTTTTGAAGTAATATAAATCTTTTTCTTACTAAGTGGTAGACTCGATACTCAGTCGTCTTAGTAGGTACTAACACGGTGCCAAATATCGTCCTGTAAAATTATTCAGTTTTGTGATTTGGGATGAGGATACCGTAACTAGTTAAATTACCGGGTATATAAGACCAAATAACCGTCGTCTCTAGTGACGGATGCAGGACGGTGTTGGCAAGGAATATTTTTTTATAGATACCTTTTTTCTTTGATTTTTTCTTTCTGTTTTGAAACACAAAAATTGGTTTTGTATTTTTTTCATTTGTTTAGTTATATATAATATTCATTCATTTTCATAAGTATTAGCTTTCAGGATAATAATGTAATATTCCTACTTTGTTTCCTTTTGTTTTGGCCAGCTGGAAGAAATAAGTTGTGCCTTTGTACAATTTTCCATGTTGATTGTGTTGCGTCTTATCGGTGTGTGCATAAATTGGTACACAAATAAATACATAAAAATAATGCATGAAATAAATTCATAAAATAGATACTAAAATCTCGTTAATTTTTGTCGATAACGATACACAATTGAACGATACAACACGAACACAGGTTCGTTAAAACACAATTTGCTATATGGTCTTCTCTAGTCCCCACTTAGCCCAATCAATCTCGAGTTCGCTTAATTTAACGATGGATTTGAAATTACGCTTCGTTATTATATCAGTGGCTTTGACGGCTTTGAACGCTTCGAGATGGTTAATGAGAACTCGCTTTAAGAGCCTTTGTTGACGAAAAAGTTAATTTCGCTTTGAATGTTTGGCAAATATGTGAGCGACGGTGGCTCATTGGTGTCAACTGTTGCCTTCCATCTGAGGGTGCAAGTTCAAATCCCGCCACGTAACAATGTATTTATATGTAGAATAGAATAGAAAAGCGCTTATTTCTTCTTTCTTTCTTCTTACAAAAATACAAAAAAATACAGTATGTACGTTTATCCGATGCTCTTACAGTGAAGAAAACACCGTGAGGAAACCTGCGCATGCCTGCGAAGAGATTCAAAGGTTTTGCGTGAAATTGGCCAATCTGCACTGGGTCTGCGTGGACGACTAAGGCCTATACAGCCTTCACGATTAGGCTCGTGCCCCTCGGTGGGGACAATTATTATAATGAGCTGATGATAATGATAGTCACTTGCAGGAACATGTTTGCTAGGTGATATTTTGAAGGCTCAATGTATTTGAAAAAATTCTATCTCTCCTCTCCCTAACCTATTGCAATTCCACGTGATATATGTCTCCCATTTTGTGTTTAAAATCCCTATAGCAATAATAATTATACGAACATAAATAAATAAATATTGTGCTTTAACTTAATGTAGCTTTAATAATATTGACATTTAAGCGAAAAGTATAATAACTTACAAGTTTCAATATACAGCAGGTATAAAGAAAAGCTCAGAGATTCATTAAAATTAACTTTACCGATATAATCATGGAATTCCATTACGTTACTGCTTAATTAATTTCCATTTCCATGGAAAAAGTGCTATGCACACTGTAAAATTTAAAATCGAACGTAACAAAATTAAATGATTTTAAAAGGCTTAACGCTAGTATATAGTACTGGAGCTAGCGACTGAAAAATAAATAAAATCATTCAAAACAATGCGGCAATGTGGTCAAAATTGTTACGGTCATTATGGTTATTATTTTATGTTATATGTATACAGGACGGTCTGGACGCTCACCTGGTGGTAAGTGATGCGCCAAACCATAACAGAGCGCATTAAAGGAGACAACAATTGATAGACAGTTATTACCTCCATCAATGCCGCACTGCGCCCGTCGCCCAAGACAACAGGTGTTAGGTCTCTGATACCCAGTAATTTCACTAGCTACAGTGCCCTCATCCCGAAACACAAAAGTGAAACACTCCTGTTTCCCGGTACGATATCTGGCACTGCGGTGGTACCTACCTAGACGACTCAGTATCGAGTCTACCACCTAGTAAATTATAATTTAGGTTAGGTTAGATTTATAAGTACTAATAAATAATATGAATGACAGTTTTAAGTTAGTTATAGTTAATTTAATCTATGATACAGGAATAGAAAGGAATATTTGCAGAAAACTTTTAAAATATAAATTTTAGTAAACTTTTGGTAAACATATCATACCATAGTATGTTTTAGTGTAGTAGATGTGTTTTAGTGTTTATTTTAATTAAAAAAAATTGAGTTTGTGAAGTATGTCCCTTGATCTACACAGTGCAGTCGCGTGTCAAAATAACCATATATGGCCGGATGAAATATTCAGGCTGCAATCAGCTGAGTGCATGACGGTGATAGCGATTACTGCACTTGTTTAAGGGGAACTGCACATTGGTTAACGTTTGTTTAAAAGGCATTGTTATTCTCAATTTTTTATTTTATTTTATAGGTGGGCAAACGAACGATTCTCCTTATTGCAATGGACCCATTTGGTGCAATGGTTGAAACGTCGGCTGCTGCACCAAGGGTTCCGGGTTCGATCCCCGGGCAGTACAAATATTTGTGCGCATGAACATGTCTGTTTGTAATGGTCTTGCTGTTTTCTATGTATAATATATATGTATACTTAAAAAAAAAATATAGTATGTTTATCCGTTGTTTAGTACCCATAATATATAATATGGGTTCAACGCTATAATAAAATATATGGCTATATATAATGTCAGTGGATATTTATGTCATGTCGTCTCGTTTGCCCCAGGTCATACGAGTACCTATACAAAATACAACGTTGAGCACAATTCGAAGACAAATTAAGTCCTATTTTTGCAGGTTAAAATAAACAATACATTGTCATAGAATTTACTTATAGGACGCCCTCCGGCGCGATGGACCGACGACTTGCGGGCGGTCGCTGGTGGAGCTGGATGAGAAAAGCGGAGGACCGGGATATCTGGCGCAAAATGGGGGAGACCTATGTCCAGCAGTAGACTGCGATAGGTTGAAGAGATATTTATAATGCTAGGGCCACACTAACAGCTAACGTCTAAAGCCCGTTGACGTAATAATTTTTGCGACAATTTTATACGTGAAAACTGCTAAATTATCGCGTTCAGTGGTGGCTACAACTGGAATGGGCCAAATATTGGTCGCATTATCATAAATTTTACTTGTGAATCCATCTCTTTCAAGTGTTCAATCTGTTGTAGTCACAGACATCCGAATATACAATTAGACTGGACAAGCCGCCAAGTTTATACGCAGTCCCAGTGTCGCAATTTCTTTTCAGTTCTTACCTGTGAAAAGTTATTATATTTCTTGGTAAATTTACTGATTCATTGCGATGATGGCATGTACAATTGCACAGGATGGCATTTTGGAAAAATACGGTTATTTCTTCTAATATTCGTGCGTCTTGACTCGTCTCACAGAGCGTAAACTGGCAGCCAGTGTATGCTCGTTGAGCCTACATTTGTCGCACTTTAAACGCGGCTTGTCCCATCTCCTGTATTGGAAAATCTGTGGTTGTAGTCCACTGTTGGACATAGATATCGTTACAACAATCACTATGAGCTCATTAAGTTTAATCAAAAATTATGTTGTACCAAGAAAGGTGGTTGGGTGGTGGGTTGTGTTGATGTTAATCCTAAAAATTTTGAACTAGTTAATCCATTTAGGAAATTGTAGATTACTGCGCTGTGTACCTCTAAATCATTTATTTTTCATTAAAAAAAATAAAAAAATAATAATCTTTATTTAAACTATGGCGTCAACATATTATTTTTATTTATTAGTCATATATTTCTAATTAATCATAATATTAGCGGTTTAATTAGACAAATAATAGTACATAATTCGTTTATCCTACCCGAAAAAGCTACCAGCTTGTTATTCCGAAAGTTAACCCCCGAACGGTCGCGGGCAAACAATCACAGTGCGCGCGGGACAAAAGAAACCCGTCAACAAAAGAAGTCGCGGGAAAAGAAAAAAGCGAAATCCCCGTCGCGATTGGTCGATCGATGGGTGACGTCACACACGCCCCGCCCCCTGGCAACCGTCTCCGCACCTGAGATGAGAGCGAGGGAGATCTGTGTAAGTGCGACTAAGACAAAATTATATTGACAGTGTCGTACTTGACAACACAACGACTTAACTTCTCAATTTCACTTATAATTTCAACTTTAAATCAATAGCTTACAGCTGATAATGCTGTACGCTGGGAAGCGGTTTAAGCTGAGAGAGACATGATAAAGCGGTCAGTTGGAAAAGCTGTTATTGTTTGGTTACGGGTTAACCGATTTGGTTAAATTTGTGTTAACAGGCAGATGTCCGGTGTTTCACTGTCTCACTCATTCATACGGTTCACTAGCGAGACAAATAGCCCACAATTGGCTGCGTATTGATTAGTTTGATTAATTCAAATTGAGTTCATTAGCATTTGCGTAATTGGAAGTTTGTTCGTGCTGTATCCATTAACTTTCTGTTTGAACTGATGGTTGATATTTTGCTTGGATTTGATGCGAACACATTAAACCTTATTGAGGCAGAAGAAGTACCTACTACAAGTTATCAAACAAGAGTGCCTCAACAAAACATCTTTCTTGTACACTAACAATAAACAAGCCGCAAACATAAGTAATTTCGTTTCTTCAAAGAGTACTAACGCGAGCCCGTCTACGCTAACACCCATCACAATCGACCCAATCAAACTCGAAAAAAAACTATTCAACCATCAATAAGAAACTCCGGGGGGAGAATGCTAATATGCCGCTTCTTGCTTCTTACCAAACAAAATCACATCGCGACCCCAAATTTCGCACTTTCAATGGGCAATTTCGCTCACCCCCTCACGTAAGCTCCGCCCCATTCCCTTTCCAAGCGGGCGGTTGTTTGGTGACGCGCCAGTGGTGTACGCGTGACGGATAGCGATGGACGCGTCCGAAGACCGTTACTATGGCAACCGGACCCCGGACCGCTCCGAGACGAACAGCCCCCAATCCCAGATGAGCAGCCCCAACTCGAGCTCCTCGATCAACGTGACAGACCAAACGTTGTCGCTACACCAACACAACTTGGAAACTTTGAACAGAATGGGCATGTTTTTCCACGCGCAACAAATGCATCTGAACCAGAGTTTCGAGTCGGTGAAGTCTAGGTTAGGTTTGACGCAAGTGGCTAGTGTGAGTTCGGGGCCGAGGCATACGATCGACGCCATCCTGGGCCTGAACGGAGGCCCGGGGAGGGTGCAGAGGGACTTTGAGCCGAGGAGGGACGAGAGAGAGTGCGACCCGGTGCCAGTGTCGCCGGGGGCGGTTGAGAGCGCTGGTAAGTACTTTACTAATTGAGTAAAGGGCAATTCATTTATTAGCTAGGAAAGACGATTTAGACTTAGTAGGGCAAGGAGGAGTCTTTTTTTAAAAGGAGTTAATAGTTCTTAATCGAGATCACAAAAATAAGCATATTTAGTTAGTAGAGAGCGGGCAAATTACTATTATATCGCAGAACCGATGGCCGTTGGAGCAGACGAGTTCTGGAGTGGAGACCGCGTCTCGGCAAGCGTAGCATAGGACGCTCTCCGGCCCGATGGACATACGACTTGCGGGCGGTCGCTGGTGGAGGCTGGATGAGGAAAGCCGAGGACCGGGATATCTGACGCAAAATGCGGGGGACCTATGTCCAGCAGAGAACTGCGATAGCTAGAAGAGAGAAATATATCATGAACGCGAGATTTGTCAGCACCTACATAATGATCACACTAATTTGCTTTGAATAATAGAAACATTTGTGTTTATAATATTTACTACATTATTTTTCGATATAGTATCTCAGAATACTATATATACCTACCTAATTCTATTTTATTTCATTTCTATTTCAACTATTAGATATTTTATTTACCAAAAATAAGTATAAGCTGGCGTCAAAAAATAAAACCCAACTTAATACCTTTTTATCATTTCCGACGGATGGTGGAAATGATAAAATTTGTAACATGTTATTGCGACATCTCGTTGTTTTTTTAAATAAACATTAATTAATACGTTAAAATATATTTACAGTACCTATAGGTAAATGTAAGAATTTATATTATTATCTAAAATGAGATAAAATTTTAAATGAAAATATTTTGGTCCCAACTTAACCCTAAAATTAACGTTAACGAAAAATAAAATGAACTGAAAATAAAAAGAATGTAGTGGGAAAAATCTTTAAAAATATTTATTACAAATTTTACTTTAAAAAAAAACATTTGCACCTATTTGGTATTAATACAAAATCAAAATATCTTTATTCAAACTGTTACAGATAATTTTGAATCGTCAATTCTTGTTTTTAATATATATTTATGACTTCTCTTCTTCTTCTTCTCTTCTAGGTTCGGAATAAGTAGGATATTCGAGAAGAGCCGGCAAGAAACTCGATAGCCAGTCTTTTAAACTTTTTGTACAATGTTTTGTCATTTATCTACATATCACTTTTGATTGTCATTATTACCACATACCTTTATCCGATAAATATTCGTTTATTGTATAATAATTAATTAATAACCTTTCTTCATGAGGATTTTTTATCTTTAGTTTAAGCTGGTGATAGGGCTTTAATAATATTTAAGGTTTCTTTGGAATGATGAGTAATCATGAGCAACCTTAATGGAGGCGTATCATTTGTCCCGCCCTTCTCTTGCGTAGCCCGCCCGCCGCCGCCGCAGCCGTCGGGCGTCTTGATGCTTTTCAATATTTTATCATCTTAATAACAATAGTAATTAATAAGAAATGATTAAGAATTACTATTTCGCTAATACAGGCAATTTCAAAGTAAATGTTTTTTTAAACCTATTTCTCATACCGTAACAATAATCATCAGCTCATTAAACGTCCTCACCGAGGGGCACGAGCCTACCCATATATGGTGATTAGGCCTTAGTCGTCCACGCGGGCCCAGTGCGGATTGCGTTTGTACTCTTTTGTTTAGGTAAATGTACGCTCATTCGAAATATGTGTATGTGTGCTGTCACTGCATTCGAAACACTTTTTTCGATTGTTTTGTGAGCATATCACGAATCTGTACTTTTTTGCATCATTGTAGAATTTGTTGAATGGTCGGTAGAGTTAGGCCGTGTAGATTCGGTAGCTTGGCGCTACATGAGATCTGATATCGTTTACAGCGCAAACCTTATGTGGTCATCTTGGCATTAGGCCAAAAAGATAAATCATTCCGAAAAAAACTTATGTCGTGAAAATAAATAAATAAAATAAATGTCCACTGACATTCACACCTCGCCATCTAGCCCCAAGTTAAGCGTGAGGCCTGTGTTATGAATACTAAACAACGGTTAAACATACTTACATTCATTTTTTTGTAAATACATACATATTATACATAGAAATCACCCAGACCATTACAAAAAGACATGTTTATGCACACAAATGTTTGTATTGCCCGGGAATCGAACCCGGAACCCTAGGTGTTGCAGCCGACGTCTCAAACGCAACACCAAATGGGTCGTCAAAATGTAGTTCACATTTCTAAATATAAGTGTAATGTAAGCGAGCTTCAAAGCATCGTTGAAGCTTTTTAACAGCTTTTGCATAAACAAGTACCCATCTAATGTTAGTGAAAATAAGTTTACATCAAATTTTAGTTTTGTGCATGAAAATTAAAGTTAAAATAATATTCTTATTTGTCGTCGTTCGTCGTCGTCATCGTTCGTCTCATTAAGTTTACGCTTTTGTTTAACAATGATTTGCATGTACCAGATGAGTTCTGGAGTGGAGACCACGTCTCGACAAGCGTAGCGTAGGACGCCCCTCCCCGATGACCGACGACTTGCGAAAGGTCGTCGGTGGAGGCTGGATGAGAAACGGAGGACCGGGATATCTGGCGCAAAATTGGGGAGACCTATGTCCAGTAGTGCACTGCAATAGGTTGAATAGGAAAAGGCATTTATTAGGTACATAAATGCTATTTACTAGGTTGTACACATGGATGTATAAAAATACGGATAGAGTGTCACTAATATATAAAAGTGTCTTGCAACAGATACATTTTCTGATATTTTTGGTATGTTCATTGTAATGTTTTACAATGGAATATGTAATCAAATTGTTAATGCACCAACGTAAAGTAATTCCTGTTTTTTTATCATTCGATAAACCTTATTACAACGCTATTCCGTCCTTCAGTTCTTTCTTGGCTCTGTTGACAGATGTGTGCCTTAATGTCTTAAATATTTGTTGCTTTCCAACACACTTTTGTTGTAAGCGAGACTCCGACCGTATATTTAAACTGTCATGTTGTCATAATGTAAA